>PVJN01004176.1:0-92878 GCA_004026805.1 Lasiurus borealis | reverse complement strand
TAAATAAATAAATAAATAAATAAAAACCACCTGTGCAGAGTACCATGGCATGTGTTGTTTAAGCAGGTCACACTCTAATGATATAGTGTGTACGTATAGTGTTAATACCTGTTCACTTATTACTACAAAGTATTTTCTTGTTTTTTTCTTGTGTTTCCCTCCCAGACTATAAACTCCTCCTCAATTCTACTTGGTTTTTCTCTTCTTCAACTTCCCAAGTCCTTAAGAGAACACTGGAGATTCATTAAGATTTGCTTAAACAAATTGAATTTTCATGAGAACTTAATTTCACAAGAGTCATTCATCTGGTTGATAGTTTTCAATCTCTATGCCACCTTGTCTTTCTTTTTTTCACATTAAGTAGAAGCATCTTAAAGCAGAGATTTCTATTGTTCCCAAATATCTGGTCTCCAGTTTTTCTATTTTTCTATGATCTCCAATGTGTGGTTGGGTTAATGAGGGATCATGAGAGAGACTACTTTTCCCAGGTCCTTTGAAACTTGGTGTGACCATAATACTAAATTCTGCTTGTGAGATGATGTGATTTGTGCCATTTCAGGCCATGCCCTTACGGTATCTGTTATGGCCTAAGCTACATCCTAACTACTAATAAATTGTATAACATGTATTGTATAAACAAACACTAAACACCAGCCAAGGGTGTTAGATACTACACACACTATCTTTAAGCCTCAGAATATCATAAAGATTGATATCATTATTCCCATATTTTCAAACACTGAAATAACTCATAGATATTGAATAATTTGCCCAAGATCACCTGTAGTATAGGCATATCCCAATATAGTATGAGCTAACCATAAATGCGTGGATTTATTTCTGGGTTCTATATTCTGTTTCATTAGGCTATATGCCTGTTTTTATGCTATTACCATACTGCTTGATTACTGTAGCTTTATAATATATTTTGAAATCATGAATAATGTTGCTGTCAGGTTTGTTCTCCTAGAACAAATTTGCTTTGGCTGTTCAGGGTCTCTTGTGGTTTCACATGGATTTTAGGACAGTTTTTTGGTGGGTTTCTTTTTGTATTTATAAAAAATATCATTGGATTTTTATAAAATTGCATTGAATCTATAGATACTTTGGGTAGTGTGGAGATTTTAACAACATTCATTCTTTCAGTTCATGAACACAAGATAGTTATCCATTTATGTGCATGTTCTTTACTTTCATCAATGTTTACTAGTTTTTAGTATACGAATCTTTCATGCCCTTGGTTAAATTTATTCTTAGATACCGTTAGAGAGGTGGTTGCTTTCTTATTTTTTTTAAAAATAGTTTGTTGTTAGTGTCTAGAAAAGCAACTTATTTTTGTATGTTGTCTTTGTACCCTGCAACTTTATTGAAATCACTGATTAGTTCTAATAGATGAGTACTGAAAACATCACTCTTCTCAGCCTACCCCAATATAATTTTGATTTTCATGTCTGTTTCCTACTGTATCCTTATTCTCTGGGCTGAGCACAAATCCTCAAATAATAATCATTGTTAAATAGAGATTACAGAACCTAGAGTCCCTATATCTGTTCTTGTAAGTTAAATTGTGAATAAGGGTACTCCAGCCTGCAGCTCAGTTTGTTAGAGGTCATCCTGATATGCCAAGGTTTTGGGTTCAATCTCTGGGCAGGACACATACAAGAATCAAACATTGAATGCATTATAAGTAGAACAACTAGATGTCTCTCTCTCTCAAGTCAATAAATACAAATAAAAATAATTGTGAATAAGAGTGCTTTTATAATCCTACATCTAATTCATTAATGCTATGAATACATGATTGGTGCCATGGGTAATTATTTGCAGGGGCAGACAATGACTCCATACTGAGGTGGATAATGCTAATAGTTCACATATAATTTGGCAGTTTGCTCTGTACAAATTAAGTTTTTTAGAAAGATTAAATTTTATTCGAATAGGAAAGTGTGATACATCCCTCTATATTTGCTAGAATAATTCTTAAATAAAGTATCTTCTCAATAGTTTAGTTTTCTTTTGTGTCATGAAAAAGCAGATGAGTTCACATTTTAATTTTTAAATTTATGAAAATCTGTGATTATAAACAGGGTTATAACATAAATTGCAACTAGTTGATATACAATTATTCTCAGAGTTGAGCTAATTGGTGATTAAAGCACCATTAAATTCAACTGAAAATGCTTAAGAGGGGTTTTAAAATATATATATATTAAACTGGATAAGCAACTAATAATCCTTTTTTATTTCAATGTACAAAGACATGAATAAAGTACTACATAATTCTCATTAGTTAGAATATAAAATAAAAATTGGAACAAAGTTTCTGCCATGTTTTTTCTTAATTTTATGGTTTATATTAAATATACAATGTTTCTAGTCCAATTGAGGTGTGGGAGGGGGATTCTCTGATAATAAATGGTTGCCATGACATTAGCTCTACCTTAGATTTAGGATTATAACATATTAAATGGGGAAGTGAAAAAACTTGGAGCTACACATTGTCATTGAAAATATTTTGCTTCTTGAGGTATATTGTTTCAGAATTGACAGCAATAACTCATTATTTGGGGAAAATACTACCTTGAAATAAATTGTAGAGTGTGAATTAAACTGCCCCAAGCAATTCCAAGATGTTGATTCTCACTTCTTCGTTAAGTACAACTCTTGGTTTTCTGCAAGTTAATATTTAAATCTTCACCTCTCTATGTTTAATCAATGCTCCATTTTTAATATTTTAACGTGACATTGAAATAAAGTTAAAAGCTCTAGGGGTCTTTTGTAATCAAGTGCCTTTAGTTCCAGGAGCAACAGTTATTTTATCTAATGAAATGCAAGTCTCCGTAGCAACAAAATACTGTGAGAATTCTATTAATTTCCTAAGGAAAGTTTTTTGTTGTTGTTGTTCTGTAGAGTTTTATTAATAGGCTGGTGAGAGTGAAACTTCCCTCTTTGGGCTCCCAGAGAAAGGAGACCTGCTTGATGGTGACAGACAGTAACTATGTCTGTCCTCAGAACACTGTCCTCTGTACTTCCAAAGTTTTAAAGAATGAAATGAACTCAACTTAGGTTCATAAATTTAATTTATATGAAACATTATAATTGTCAGAGCTCCATGTGACCAGAGTTTTCTGAAGGAGACATTTAAGGCAGCAATTGTAGGCAGAGCTTAGTTTCTACTGGCATTCAGGTGGTCAGAGTGAAATAATTGAAGGATAGAAAGGTTGGGAAGGCACATGGAGGAGGTTCATAGATGTGGGTCTTGCATGTAAGTAGGAAAGTATGGGATGTTGCTAAGTAGTGAAGCTGAGAAATCAGAGAGTATGGAGTGGAGGTTGGGCATTGACAGGCTTCTCACAGATCGATGCTTGTAGCTAATGACATCCCAACTTTTACCATTACATTTAGTGTAATACACTTTAATTGGCAGGCAAACCCCGCAGTCCCTTTTTTAAAGTGTTGATTTTTAACTATATCAATTGTCTAATCTACAAAATGCTTATTATCTTAAAATAGCCCAGGTGTGCAGCACAAACTTAAGAATTTTTTTTTAATTGGGGGGTGGGGGCAGAAGAAGAAAAATCCTCAGAGGTTACAGAGATTAAATACCCGTCTTTCAAAAAATGTAAAATTAATTTCATAATTTGGTGGACCAAAGTCATACTACTACTACTACTACTACTTCTACACACTATTTAAAAGCAAATGAAATTCAATATGACATGTTCATTTTCAAGTAACACGCAGTCTGACCCCTGACCTCATCAGAGCGCCACCCAGACTAGTTTCTAAGTTGCACCCTGTTTGACCTGGAATTGGATCTAGTTCAAAGCTGGACTCAGCAGACTCCAGACCCAGTTAGGTTTTTAAAACGGACCTGATTCAGCTGGGGCGGGTTTTCGGACTCTGGCTGTAAAAGAAATGCTCCAAGACCTCGGAACGCCCTGGACGCGGGAGCTGCGGGCCTCCGTCCTGGGAGGACTTACTGGGAGGACTTACCAGGACCTCCACCTTCGCGGAGGGAGAGCAGCACCTGGGACTGCCAGGTACCTCCCTCCTGGGGCTGTTGTGGGGGTGGGGGCAGGGGCTCCTTCAGCTCCCTCTTCTGACACCAGCACTGCTTAAATGTAAACTGAGGCATATTACAAACTGTTAAGAGTTTATTTGCACAACAATTGATTCCAACCAGGCAACCCCACTAGGAGGGTTGTCTGACCAGTACCGGGGAGGAGAAAAGGTGGGAAGCAAATTATCAATTGGCGGTAGCTTCAAGCCTCGTTGGCTCTTTGTGGTCTGTGGTCCTTCATGTTTTGATTTGTAACCTTGAGGCATTTATAGGCATAGATTGTGGGTGGCTCACATGGGCCCTGGGAAGCCTCAGAGCCACATAAGTCTAATGGTATCCTCAATTAATTGATTTAACAGACCCCAGCTTTATGGCTCCAAGGCTAATGCAATTCTAGTGTTGTCTCTAAGAAAAAAGATGCACCTTGAAAAGCAACAACAACATAAGGGCATGTGCAATAGGGTTTCTGAAGTTTAAGCTCATTGACTTCATGGCCAATGGGTTTCTGAGGCAAAATATGACTTACTCTGATGAACACAGTCTTGGCGAGTGGCTCAGCGCTCTGGAAGTTGGCATTTCATAGCTGCAAGTCAGATCACCATCTGTTAGGGGCTCCTTCCCGTGCAAAGACTGGCTGTCTTGTTTGTACACTGGGACTCTAAGCAAGCAGACCTGGGAAGTGAAGATGATAGATTATTGATTGGTGGTGGCTCAGGGACTTCATTGGATTGTCAGCTCCCTGCTCCTCTTCTGTTAGTCTTAAAGTCTTTTCTAAATTTTATAATCCTACTAGAGACCCGGTGCATGAAATTTATGCAGGGGCAGGGGAGCAGGGAGGAGTGTCCCTCAGCTTGGCCTGCACCCTCTTGCAATCCAGGGCCTCTAGGCCTGGCTGGCGATCAGGGCTGATGGGGGCTTTCCTTCCCCCAGCTGGCCCCGCCCCCACCACCGCTACTGCTTGCCATCTGTGCAGTGTTGTCCCCCACTCCCCCATCACTGGTCACTTCCCTCTACAGGTTTGGGGTGCAATCACTTGGCTGGCCTGGTCCTCCCTCTATGGGGCAATTGCTGGCTGACCCCACACACCACCACAGTGTCACTGGTGGGTGTCTTGGCGATCCTTTTTTGGGATAATTGATCATGGAGCTCTGTGATCGGTTGCCCAGTAGAGGGGGGCCCTGCCCATTCAGTCAGGACTCCACAATTAATCACTGAGCAGAGGGTGGCCTAGGCCTTCTTCTGCAGAGTGATAATGGAGCAATGGTGGGGCCCCCTTGACCAATTGCATTGCACCCACCTTGGCTGGCCTGGCACCAGCAAGTATCATAGTATGATCATCCAGAAGGTCATCCTGATAGTCGTTCTGCTGTTCAATCATTCAATCAATTTGCATATTATGCTTTATTATTATAAACTAGAGGCCCGGTGCACAAAATTCATGCATGGGGGGATGTGTCCCTCAGCCCAGCCTGCACCCTCTCTAATATAGGACCCCTTTAGGGATGTCTGACTCTCTATTTAGGCCTGATATTACCTGGATTGCTTGGGGTGACTTGGGGATCCTTCTTTGGGGAAATTGATCAGGCCTAAACGGGCAGTGGGACATCCCTCTCACAATCCAGGACTGCTGACTCCCCACTGTTCACCTGCCTGCCAGCCTGATCACCCCCTAACCACTCCCCTGCCAGCCTGATTGATGCCTAACTGTTCCCCTGCCAGCCTCTTTGCCCTTAACTGTCTTCCCCTGCAGACCTGGTCACCCCCAACTTCCCTGCTCTGCTGGCCTGGTCACCCCTAACTTTTCTCTCCTGCAAGCTTGATTGCCCCCAACTGCCCTCCCTTGCAGACCTGGTCCCTCCCAACTGCCCTCCTCTGCTGGCAATCTTGTGGCAGTCATCTTGTGTCCATATGGGGGTAGCCATCTTGTGTGTTAGAGTGATAGTCAATATGCATATTACTATTTTATTAAATAGGATAGAGGCCTGGTGCATGGGTAAGGGCCAGCTGGTTTGCCCTGAAGGGTGTTCTGGATCAGGGTGGGATTCCCTTGGGGCATGGGACAACTTGGGTGAAGGGCCTGTGGTAGTTTTCACACTGGCCATGCCCCTTGGTGACCCAAGTGGAGGCCCTGGTATCTGGGATTTATTTATTTTCTATAATTGAAACTTTGTAGCCTTGAGTGGAGGCCTGGGCCCACCAGAAAGATAGGCTTCCTCCATCACCAGGGGCAACTCAAACCTTCTGCTCTCTCTAGCTTTGTGACTTCTGCCATTTTTGTTGGGATTTATTTATCTTTTATAATTGAAACTTTGCAGCCTTAAGTGGAGGCCTGGGCCCACTAGAGCAGGCAGAAAGCTTGGCTTCCTCCATTGCTGGGGAAACCCATGCCTCCTGCTCTCTTCGTGCCCACAGTCATCTTGGTTGGGTTAATTTTCAAACTCTCTCCTGACTAGCTGGTGGGTATGGCTTGTGGGTGGGTCTAGTGGAGGTATGGTCAATTTGCATATTACTCTTTTATTAAGTAGGTTAACTCAAAGGCATCCAGTTGTGGTGATGACATAGTGTATAGATTTTACAGAAACTTTTCTTATAACCAATTTATTTGCAGATGTTTTTAATTTAAAAGGGTTATATTCTTTTGTTTTGGATAAAAAAGGAAAAAGTGTGATTCTGTTGAGATTAGAGTTCAGAAGAGTAATCGTATTAGGGCTCATTGGAACATATCTTATTATTGATGTTGACTTCCTGCTGATCTGCTTTTTGCTTTGATGGTGTGGAATCATTTCATTTTGATGTTTTCTGTCTTTTATTTGGAACAGATTTGGCAGTCAGAATATAAGTAGATGCTTTTTATATGCAAATATGAATCTGATTACTACAGCAAGCTATTATGTTTATTCTGGAAAGAAAGGTAAAAAATTAAAAGGCTAGATATTTCAATCTCTCCCCCTCTTCCCCTCTCTTTGTCTCTGACTAAATGATTTTTTAAATATAATGATCCCAATTAATAAGAATCTGTCTTTGATTATTCCAGTTCATACTCCCTTGTTGAGGTTCTATGTTATAAGTAATAATAAAAATATTATGTAAGGGTCACTTACTATGCAGTTATGTTCCTGAACACACACACATACACACACACACACATACACACACACACATATATATATATATATATATATATATATATATAGCCCAGTGCATGAAAATTTTTGTACTGGAGTGGGGCTTCCCTCAGCCTGACCTGCCTCCTCTCACAGTTTAGGAGCCCTCAGGGGCAGGAGGCAAACCAGTGATCAGGGGAAGGTGACGCCACATCACACCTCTGCTGCTGCCACTGCCAGCAGCAAAGCCTTGGCTGGCCCTGGTTACCTGAGCCTCAGGCAGCCCTGGGCAGTTGCCATACAAGTCTCGCCTGTACCTCAGTGAACTGCCTGTTCTTACTTATTGCACATATTTCTATTGAGTTTCCAGTCTAGTTTGGATGGGAAAGGAACTTTCTAAAATTTGCATGAGTGGTGATTTTATTTTATGTTTCAAATAATTCCTTTGCTCTCTCTTCCAAGGATTTATCTTTTCCCCATCACTTTAATATCATCGAAGCCCAGATTCTAACATGTCCCAGTCATTTTTAATTATGTAGCCAAGTGTAGTTTAAAATTTCACTCCCATATTCTTTTCAAAATTTCTTCTCTCTCTTCTCCTAGGATATGGTTAAATTTGAACACTTTCATTGAAGATTGATGGGTGTGTGTGTGTAAGTGTGTGTGTGTGTGTGTGTGTGTGTGTGTGTGTGCAGAGAGAGAGAGAGAGAGAGAGAGAGAGAGAGAGAGAGAAATGAGAAAGCATGTGCTTTTCCAAGTGGGAGTATAAAAGTTTCTTCCGTTATCATATAGCAAATGGAATAAAATAGGGAACATTTAAATTCAAGGATACTGCAGGGATAAGTAAGTAGAAAAATACCTGATCAGGATACATGATTAAAACAGCAGTCAACACTTAGCACCCCCTGTTAGGAAGAAGAAACATTTAATGTAGATTATGCTTATGATAACTTTTGAAAATGTGAAGAAGCAGAATTTTAAAACTGATAAATAATTGTGGATTTATGCTAACTATGTGACAGGCACTCTTCTATGTGTTTTCCTTAACTTTGCCCTCATAAAGTATCTTTAGTATAGGTACTCATTACTTCTTATTATTTCAAATTAGAAACTGAGAAATGGTGATATTACTAGTATGTAACTTGCTAAATAGTGGAGAAAGGGATTCAAATGTCATCCCTCTAACTTCTGAGTGAACTCTCTTAATCAGTATGGAGTACTGTCCTTGATTATTCTGAAATGTCAGTTAAATAAGAATGTGCCATATAGAAGAACATGGGGAAAATGTTATAGAATACCAGAGATGAGAAGGTGTTAGAACACTTTTTATATGACTTTGTAGGTAGTGCCAGGGAAGTGAGTAACCAGTCACCCGGAAAGGTGGCTAACTTGATAATGCATCCTTCTGTTGGCACTTCTTGCTTTCCAGCTCCCAGTTGCTGATGCATTAGCCTTTGTCATGGGCACTAAGGGACAGTAGGAATAAGGCAATCAATAATGGCTCTAACTCAGGAAGCTAGTTGTGAAGATGGGAAGAGGGGTTTGTGTAACTAATAGGTGGTGTGTTTTTTAATAATAGGAAGTTTAGACTACTAATTCTTTTTTAAAAAATATATTTTATTTATTTTTTACAGAGAGGAAGAGAGAAGGATAGAGAGTTAGAAACATTGATGAGAGAGAGACATTGATCGGCTGCCTCCTGCACACCTCCTACTGGGAATATGCCCACAACCAGGATACATGTCCTTGACTGGAATCAAACCCAGGACCCTTCAGTCCACAGGCTGATGCTCCATCCACTGAGCCAAGCCAGTTTTTGGCTAGACTATTGATTCTTAACCCTGGATGCATAATAAGATTATCTGGAGAGTGTTTTTGTTGTTGTTGTTTTTTAAACAACTTTATTTTTTAGGGTAGTTTTTGGTTAACAGCAAAATTGAGGAAAAAAGCACAGAGATTTCCCATATATCATCCCTGCCCCCCCCCCCCCACACACACACATAGGCTCCCCCATTATGAACATTTCCCACCAGAGTGCCTGAGTGGTATGCTTGATACAACTTATGGACCTACACTGACACATCATAACCCTTAGTTTACATTGGAGTTCACTCTTAATATTGTGCATTTCATGCATTTGAATGACGATACAAGGACATGTATGGATCACTGCCCCAGAGTATTTTCACTGCCCCAAACTTCCTGTGTGTTCTACCCACTCATGTTTATACTTCCCATCCACTCCCTCCATCCCAAACCCTGGCAACCACTAAGCTTTGTACTGTCTTTGGAGAGAATTTTAAAAATAATTATATCTGTGGAGATCTTGTTAATATGTAGATTCTGATTCTTTAGATCTGGGGTGGGAGCTGACAATACCTAGGAGATAAATGAAATAATGAATTGTAAGGACTCAAACAATTGAAAGTTGCATAGGCTGTGCACATATATGTTTTCCATGTTTAGATAAAATGAAATAACTTCTGTACCTACTATATAATATTCCAAAACAGGTTGGAATTAGGACAGATAATGCAGTGAAAAGAAGGAACTATAACAAAGAATAGGATGGAGTGAGTGGGGCTGTCAGTTATAACACAATCTGGTTGTGAGAAGACAACCTAAAGTTTTGCAAATAAACCATATTTCTCACTACATGTGGGATGGCCAGCATTCTAAGGCTAGATGCAGAATCCCATAGAAGGGAATGCTCACATGTGGAAGTAAATTGAAATATATATATATTTTTATTGATTTTAGAGAGGAAGGAAGAGGGAAAGAGAGATAGAAACATTAATGATGAGAGAGAATCATATTGGATATTTAGTCCTCTTAATTTAGTTTGAATTTGAAGCAACATTCCAATCTTTATATTGACAGAGTAATTCTCTACTCTAATGAAAATTCAGATCTGATGATATTTAAAAATAGGAATATTTTTAGTTTACAATTTGAAAGATATAGCCCTGGAATGAACAAAACCATAAAAAAATGATTAAAAAATATTTGGACTTTCACATAATAAAAAAAGTCTGTAGTTCAAATCCCACTGGTGACATTAACCAACTGAGTAACCTTTGATAATTCGCTTTTCTTTTTTTACTTTTATTAATTTATAATAATGGGATTTTATTCCTCTCTGGAGTGCCTTTTTCTGACTCAAGGAGGCAGACTTAATCATATTCTCTTTTGTGTATTTCTATGCTGATTATTGACTTTTATAATGAGACATCTCTCTTTGCCACGGGACAATGTTTATGTGTCTTGCGTATCCTGGACTGTTGACGTCCTCCAGAAGCCAGCACTCACTCTTGGGAACCAGCAGAGCCTGGCGCATGTTAGATGTACAAGAAATGCTGGTGGAAGAAACCTGAGCAGGAAGGTTCTTTAAAGTCCCACACTTAATAATATTGTGATTGACGATACAGAGGCCTTTCCCAGTCTTCTCTAGAGGCTGAGTTCCTTTGGTTGCTTATGAATGATGTATGTTCCTCCTGACCCTTTTTTGTTTTAATTATCTTTTCACTCAGGTGGAAGAGCCCCAATAGAATTAACTAGATGCTTTTTATATGTAAATATCAGAGTAATTACAATACCAGACTTCACTAGATATCAAAAGGGAATGACTGTTTTCTAAAGGAAGATTTTAAGATTAGATAAAATTACCATGACTTCTAGATTTTTTATTCTTTCCTGTAGACAATCCTATCTCTTCTTTCTTTTCCTTTTGAATGGTCATCCTATTTAATAAGAAAACTCTTTCCAGTCCCCTGATCCTCAGCATATTCCCTTCCTCTGCTATCCGTGGGGCCATCTGCCAACCTTGATGAAAATGCTAATGGCTCTTCCTCTGGGCCTGCATAGTGATTCTTTATTCTTCTGGGATCTCATACTCAAAACAGCATTCTGATGCAAAATAATAGCAGGGGAAAGTTCAAGAATAAAGAAGAGTAGCACATTTTACAGTAGCTGTCCATTCTGTAACCTAAATCAGCTTCTCAGCATAAATAGTACTGATTTTCCTTAGCGAACTGAGTCATGGATATAGCAATGACTTTCTGCCAAGCACTCAGCTCTATTCTGCATATGCAATAGGTGTTAATTCATTTAATCTTCAAAACTTATCTCTGAAAATATTGTCATTATCTACAATTCATGTTACGGCAGAGGTTTAGCAATTTGACCAAGGTAATGTTTCTAAGAAGGAGCCTATCCAAAGTTCAAATCCTGTTTAAGTGGTGATAACCAATTTATATAACCTCTGCAATGCATAATAAATCCCGTTTCCCCACATCTCTCCTGTTGCAAGCCTCTCTTTCAATCAGTGGCTCTTTCTTTTTAGATTGAAAGGAACTTCTTCTATCTAGAACATTGTCAGTTTTATGGCAGAGGGAAAAGGACATTACTGCTGGCTTCTAAAGCTTCTGCTCAGAAATGACACACATCACTTTGGTTCACATTTCATTTTCCAACGCAAGTCATATGACTACTCCTGAAGTCAACCAGTTCATCATACATGATTTTCCCTCCCACATTGGGCACACTTCACATGACCAAGGTGACATCAGGGAACTACTCTTGTAAGCCACACCCAATTTCAAGTCACGCACCAAACCTGACATCAGGAGGGCTGATGGTCTGATAGTGTAGTTTCAGTTGGAAAGCCTGGAGGTTTAAGGCTTTAAGAAAAACCAGTGCTTTAGTTTGTGTCAGAAGACAGAACAAACCCCTGCCCCCCACAATATCTACATATTTTTAAGTCCTCACCTGAAAATGTTTTTTTCTAATGATTTTTAGAGAGAATGGAAGGGAATGGAAGAAGGAAGAAAAAGAGAGAGAGAGAGAGGGAGAGAGGAGAGAGAAGAGAGAGAAGAGAGAAGAGGGGAGGGGAAGAAAGGAGAGAGAAATGTCAATGTGTGAGACACATGATTGGTTGCCTCTCACAGGTATCTTGAATGGGGCTGGGGATCCGGCCTGCAACCAAGGTACATGTCCTTGACTGGGAATCTAACCTGCATCCCTTTGGTCTGTGGGCCAACACCATAACCACAGAGTCAAACCAGTTAGGGCAAGAACATTATTTTTTATTGAATATTTATTGCAGATGAAAGGTTAATAGATTTTTGATTGTTAGACTGACAGATAACCCTGCTTTAATTTTTGGCACAATTCGCCTCTTACATTGATTGTAGGGTTTTTTGAATTCATGGTTTTTCTTCATTGCTGTAGAGAGCTCAGAAATAGTGTAAAGAAGTGTCAGGGAAGATTGTTGTGGGAAGTGAGGTGACACACATGATGACAGTGGGGCTGATCTATTGAGAACAGGCCACTCTGATCCTGTCTGTACTGATTCTACTCCAGGGATGTGCTTGAATGAAATGTCCCACATGCAGGATTGATTGAGTTAAAAGACATCCTACTTGCAAGCATCTTCTGGCCAGTGCAGGGCTGGTAAATGTTTTAGCACCACCAGAAGGAAAACACTCTGATTTGTAGGTTTGATGATTTCTGTGGTATAAATACTGTCACAATGGCCAATTTCAACTACAAATGGTGTAAGAGCCAGCTTACAAAATTCCTGAAAATTTTACAGTTGGCTCCAGGACCTGGTATAGGCCAACCCCAGAACTCCACTGAAAAATTTCCTCGTGTTAAGTATAAGATAGCAGCAAAAAATAAAGAGTTGGTGTTCTGTGATCCACTCAACTAGAAACCAATTTAAAATAAGGGCCAGATTTTACATCCAGAAAATGATGTCCCCACAAAGATGAAAAACAAAACCAACAACTATAATATAAATTTCCTTTGATCTCCTTCTGTGGTCTGACTTATTGCTTTTACTGAGATTTAAAGAGAGAGCATAAGTGTTTATTGAATAGTAGTCTTTTTTTTTTTTACTATCTAAGGAAAAATTCTGTTTACTTGAAAAGGGCTAAATGACTAAATTAATAGAAATCAAGAGATTAAGTATCATTGCTTTTAAATTCCTTAACTTTAATGGCTCATAGACTGACAAAAAGATGATTCTGCCAATAATTAATCTGAAAAAATGAACATATTAAAACAGAGAAGGATTATATGACATTGAATTATGGCAATTAAACTGATTTTCTTTTATTTTATCTTGTTTAATTTTTTCCAGATATAATAATGGAATAGTTCTATCTTTTTATTTAACAATATTTTTAATGATAAAAACAATATTTTAGTAGCATTAATTAAAATTTTAAGAAAATGATTTATTCATAATTTTATCATTGTAATTAAATATTACATATACTGAATCTTTCTTATTCTCCTAAGTGCATGCTTGTTTATTGCTATATTTGTCATTAACATAGATTATTACACATTTTCATTTTGTTAGTCTTCATAATATTATCATGGTTTAGAGCTGTATGTAGGCATTATAAATTTTAAAATAGTTTATTTGGATTTTCCAAATGGAATTAACTAGACCAGTGGTCGGCAAACATGTGGTTCTTTGGCCCCTTGAGTGTGGCTCTTCCACAAAATACCACGGCCTGGGTGAGTCTATTTTGAAGAAGTGACATTAGAAGAAGTTTAAGTTTAAAAAATTTGGTTATCAAAAGGAATTTTAGTCGCTGTACTGTTGATATTTGACTCTGTTGACTAATGAGTTTGGCCACCACTGAGCTAGACTATAGCTGTCATCATACAACGAAGTCATTCAAGGGCATCTGTTTATCAGTGCTTAAGTAATAAAACAGATAGTATTACCAAATATAAGGTACATTTTTAGAATCATATTTCTCTGTATATAAGATTACTAATTTTTTTTCAAGAAGCATTATCTCTTACATAAGGTTTTCCCCTAGAGCATAGTTCTTTTATTATCCATAAAAACCTATAATTTCACTTAAAATATGAAAATAAAATGTTTAATTAAAATAATACTTAGATATAATGGTTTAGAAGTGTGACTGAACATTCTTCCATTTTAAATAACATTAATAATGGTAGTAGTGTTTACAGAAACTTATATTTATTATCACTTGACCTTTAATTATAACAAAAATTATACATGGTAGGTAATAGTATTACCCCCAATTTACAGATGACAGATAAGAGTCACAGAGCAGTTAAATAATATGCCCAATGCAACAGGTGGCAGCTAACAAAAGATAGGATTATAGCTGGCTTCTCTTTTATCAATTTATGTTTAACTCTATTGCATTTAGAAACAAACAGAAATTTACTACGAGGCTTTTGCATGTATTTTTGAAAAGCTTTAATTCAGATTATCATGAACATGAATAATGCCTTCCGAGATAGATGTTTTTCTTTTTAAAATTTTGGCTTGATGGGCTTAAGATTGTTTTTCCTTTATATTTGGGGATGTTTTGAAATTCCTAGCTGTGTTATATAGGCCTCTGTCCTACTATAATGCAAGAAAAATACTGCTGTGGATGAGTATATGACAGTGTCAGCTGGTGTCCCAGGGGACCACATTTGTGAGTGTGCTAACAGAGATCTTTCTGATTGAGGAATTCTAGTAAGCATGTTGCCTGTAAGTAGTTGACTACATTTTTCTTCTTCCAAACAGTTCTCATGTCATCCATATAAAGTAAGGTTGGGGAACATCCAGACCATGAAATCATTTGGTCTGGCCCTACCAAGGCATTAGGGGTGAGTTAATTAAATGCTGGATTACATATAGCAGGCTAATTTTTAAATTGATACTTTTGTATGGCCCTCAAATAATGTTACAAATATCCAATGGCCCTTGGCAGAAAAAGGTTCCCCAACCCTGAATAAACACATAAAATATATAATGAATCAGTCTGAAAGACTTGAGTTTGGGGAAATATTGATTTATTCAAAATTGACATAGAAGAATGGCTTAATTGTTGTTTATCATGTATTCTTTCTTATTTATAAATTTCATGAAAGGGTGAATTTCCTTAATAATAGGCTTTTTTTAAACAACATGTAGAGGCATAGATTAATTTTCATGCAGAAACTTTGGCCCTTAGTTGATTTATAACTAAATCCTTGCTAATTGGGATTATGCCAACCAATAAAAATGTAATCTCTTATCACTGTTGATCATTGATTACTCAACTTTCTTGTGTTAATCTTCTTCCTGAAGTCATCTAGAATATTATAAATAATACAGAGCCAAAATCCTTCTCATTTCTAACCTCTACTAGGCCACTGATTGATCTGCTATGTCATTTCCTAACATAATAGGGACTTAGCGCTGTGTTAACATGTACTCCATTAATGTTTCAACTTTAATATTTAAAGAAAAACCCTCCTGGTAATATAGACATGTTGGCTAAGTAATACATAAGATTATATATGTCCATAGCTTCTATCTGTTAAGAGACATCATGACTGAAATAAAAGAGATAAGGGTCAAGAGTGTTTGAATTAAACAGCAGGTTATTAGATAACTACATCAGCAGACACTAAGAAAGGTAAAAAACTGTTCTATAACTTAACAATGAGCTTCCAGGTGAATCTCTAAATCAGTCAACATTATGTTTATCTTTTTTTGTGGAGAAATATTAATCTAATATTTAAACCAAAAATGACCCTTCTTGTAGCATGATATTTCCTAGTAGAAAATGACTACAAAGCCAGTGATTATTATGTGGTACCTGTTGAGATATTTATGTCAGTACTCTCCAGAAGGCATAGGGAATATATTTAGTTCTTTATATAATACTAGAGGCTCAGTGCACAAAATTCATGCACTGGGGAGGATGGTGTCCCTCAGCCCAGCCTGCACTCTCTCCAATCTGGGACTCCTTGGGGGATGTCCCACTGTGGTATAGACCTGTAGTCGGACATCCCTCTCATAGTCCTGGATCACTGGCTCCTAATTGCTCACATGCCTGCCTGCCTAGTCACCCCTAACTCCCACCTCCTGCCAGCCTGATTGCCCCTCACTTCCTCTTTGTGCTGACTTAATCACCCCTAAATGCCCCTGCTGTTGGCCAGGTCACCCCCAACTGCTCCCTCCCTGCCAGCTTGATTACTCCTAATTACCTTTCCCTGTCAACCTGGTCACCCTACTGGCCTGATCACCCCAAATGCCCCCCTGCTGGCCTGATCACCCCATCAGCCTCCCTTGCTGGCCTGGTCACCTCCAACTGCTTTTCCCTGCAGGCCTTGGTCACCCCCAACTGCCCTTCCCTGCAGGCCCAGTTGCCCCCAACTTTCCTCCTCTGCTAGCCTGGTCACCCCTAACTGCCCCCCCCCCCCTGTAGGCTTGGTCAAGGTGTGCAGGAAGCTTGGCTTCCTCCATTGCTGGGGAAACCCAAGCTTCCTATTCAGTCCATGGCCACAGCCATTTTTATTGGGATTTATTTATCTTCTATAATTAAAACTTTGTAGCCTTGATTGAAGGCCTGGGCCAGCCAGGGTATGTGCGGGAAGCTTGGCTTCCTCCATTGCTCTGGAAACTTAAGCCTCCTCTTTGCTCCCTGGCTACAACCATCTTGGTTGGGGTAATTTGCA
Organism: Lasiurus borealis; assembly: GCA_004026805.1. NCBI lineage: Eukaryota > Metazoa > Chordata > Mammalia > Chiroptera > Vespertilionidae > Lasiurus > Lasiurus borealis. The sequence continues at coordinate 76,222 of PVJN01004176.1, read as the reverse complement.
TACTTGCTCCTAATTGGCTTGTGGGCATGGCTTATGGTTGTAGCAGAGTTATGGTCAATATGCATATTACTCTTTTATTAGATAGGATTGTAATTATTACAAACTATTCTATTTAAAATAATGTATAATAACAAATAAATCAGTAATTGTGATAAAGTGCATTGAAATTTTTAAATAATAATCCACCTTTGTCATCAGTTTAGCAGCAATTAATATTATATTATTTTAAATACTAAAATTCCAAGACTCTTCTATATTTTGGAGGGAATTAGTATCTCCAGGCATCAGTCTGTGGCAAAGACAGCTAGAGTTATCAGTTTCTTGTTTCATATATTGCAATGTGATTTCAGTGTACTTAGAGAAGGGGTAAAATACAGACCTTATATCATGTGTCTATAGGAAGTGTAATTCTGCTTTGGAATGGGATGAATAAGGTAAACTATGTCCAATGGAATACTCAGTTGTCACAATCATTTTTTCATAATCTCTAATTTTGTATTATATTACCTCTATGGGTTTAATTACTGGCCTTTTTTTGTGTGTGTGAATGGTATGGGAATAAAGATGAATGGTTTCAACAAGAAAAACTGCAACCTATCTTATTCTTTAAAATTCTAGATATCAAAGACTAGTGAGAGAAGGAAAACTTCCCTAGAGGTTCCAGCTGTGAATTTTTTTTTATTCTCCTTTAAACCTACAACCACACATTAGCTCTCATCCTGTATTTCTTTACCACTTTAATGCAAAGCCATTTCCCTGGAATAAAATCCTTTGATTTTCTATGAAAGAAAAACTTTTAACTCTCTTTTCCTTGTGCTCCCAAATGGAAACTAGGCCCACTACCAGTTAATCACATCCACCCATTAATAATCCATGTATCTTATTTTCTTCCTCCTACAGAATCAACTGTCTACTTAGTTGAACTTAAAGCCAGAATTTCAAATAGCTAGTTTCAAAAAAAGTAATGTATTTTGTACTAAATAAGCCCAATTGGGGCAAGATATTCAGTTTCAATGCAGTTCAACAAGGCTCCTGTCAAAATGTTATGTTGTATCATAGCAACTCCAAATAACCCACACATGGAGTGTCTACAGATACCTAGGAATTTAGGATGAATTCTGTTACAACAAAAAGCTCTCATTTTCTCACTTAATACTAAAGACTTGTTACTGGACCTAAGTCAAATTGTGTGGTAGTTAATTTTCATTATTAATCATTTTCTCAAAAACTATGCATTAGTTTCCTCATCTGTAAAATAAATCGACTACTTATATTGAAAAGTCTTTTAAGTTTTTCTATAGATATAGTCTACAATTATTATATTCTATGTACTGTGTTGGAATAATAGATTTAAGATATTTTAAAATATGTGTGTTTAGAAATAAAATCAGTGAAAAGTGTTAGAGAAAATAAAGTGTGTGCCTGGCAAGTGTAGCTCAGTGGTTGAGCACCAATCCATGACCAAGAGGTCATGGTTCAATTCCTGGTCAGGGTACCTAACCGATTGTAACTCGATCCCTGGTAGGGGACATGCAGGAAACAGTTTCTATCTCATTGATGCTTCTATCTCTCTGTCATTCTCCCTTTCTCTTTCTCTAAAATAATCAATTAAAATATATTTTAAAAGAAAATAAAATGTGTATGTAGGAGGAGTATAGGGCAGAGGAGAGGTATCCTGGGCTGACTGTATTAGGTAATTCCACTTCTTCCTCCTACTCCTGTACTACTCATCACTAAATCCCCACAAAATTAACAAAAACACCACCACTTTCATGGAAGACTGCACTGTTAGCAGTGAATATCTGAGATGTTGAGAACCTTCCATATCAGAGGACAGTCAACCTCTCTTTTCCAGCTATGTCTTCTGTACTCTGACAGGACCCAGGAGTATCCTATAATAATTATATATTCCACATATCTCAACTAACTTCATGCTGGTGTGAAATTTGCATTCTGTCCCAACCTTTCTGATTTCTAATCCTCACTCGGGATCTGGCGGAAATTCCATCTTCTTTCTGAAGCCAAGCTTGATCAATTTCTTTATCAAGTGTATTTCATACAGCTTTATGTTTTACTAGAGGCCTGGTGCATGAATTCATACACCAGTGGGGTCCCTTGGCTTGGCCTGTGGGATTGGGCCAAAACCGGCTCTCTAACATCCCCCAAGGAGTCCCCAATTGTAAGGGGCTGCAGGCCAGGTTGAGGGACCCCACTGGTGCACGATTGCGGCTGGGGAGGGATGCGGGAGGTTGGCCAGCTGGGGAAGGACTGCGGACCCCAAAGCATGTCCAGCTTGTCTCACTCAGTCCCAATCTGCTGTACCCCAGCAGCAAGCTAACCTACCAGTGAGAGCATCTACAACTGGTCAACTGGTTAACTTCCCCCTGGTGGTCAGTACATGTCACAGCGAATGGTTGAGCAGCCTTATTAGCATATTACACTTTAATTGATTAAATGGCCAGCCAGTTGACCAGATACTTAGCATATTAAGCTTTTATTATATAGGATTTTTCTTAAAATTCAAATTTTTATTTTGTGGGAAAACACAAAAACAGTGAATCTCACTAATTTTTGTATTTTTTCTCCTCCCTTGCCTCATCTCCTAACAATGTACATAATGGGCAAATTTAAAACTTGTACAGATTCATCTCCTCTAATAAATTTTTTCCTGGATTTTATTGGTATGAGAGAGAACAGTGTAGGGCATATAGCATACAATAAACAGTGATGAAATGAATGCCTTATAGTTTAACATGTTCTAGTATTAACCATATTTTATCTAGGTAGAATCTACCTTTTCCAGTTACTATCTTCCAGACATTTTTCTATAAACAATGAGTTTTACTTCTTTCCATATTCTATAGTAATGCTTACAGCATATAATTTAAACATTGTGCTATTTATAGATGTGACTTTGAAAAATTTTTATATTTTACAACGTTTTTATAGAAAAGATTATCAAAAGTGGATATAGTGAGGCATATTTTTAATTGACAGATTTTGTCAAATTTTCAATGCGAACTCTTAGTAATGATGAATATTCTTATTTCCCCTCACTTTTACCAGCACCAGTTACAATCAGCTTTTTCCAGTCTAATGAACAAGTTCTGGTTTCTCATTGTGCCTTCAATATGCTCTTATCTTATTGTTCATGATAATATTTCTTTCTTTCTCTGAGTCGTCCCTGTTATTAATCTTCTGTTGTAATGGTTGTCTTTTTTCTTGTTGGTTTTAAAGATTATTCACTTATGGATATCAGTTTTTGTGGGATATGTGTTGCAAATATTTCTCCTCATTTTTTTCTCTTTTAACTTTCTTTGCAATGTCTTTTGTAGCAAGGAAGATTCATATGTATTCAAACTTGTCAATATTTTGTTTATGGCTTTTGCTAGTAACATTCCATAAATTAGAAGATTAGAATAGTATTATTTTGTTTTCCTATAGTTACTTTAGAGTATAAACATATTTAGCTCACTAATAAGCCTAGAATTCACTTTTCATGTGGTGTGGCTTAACAATCTAATATATATCCAGCTGAAACCTGTTTGGCTCAGTGGATAGATCATCTGCCTGCGGACTGAAAGGTCCTAGGTTTGATTCCGGTCAAGGGCATGTATCTTGGTTGCAGGCGTATCCCCAGTAGGGGGCGTGCAGGAGGCAGCTGGTTGATGTCTCTCTCTCATCAATGTTTCTAACACTCTATCTCTCTCCTCCCCTCTCTATAAAAAAATCAATAAAATATATTTTAAAAATAATATGTATCCTATATAAAAAAAGGCTAATATGCTAATTGTCCCCTCGAAGTTCAAACGGGAAACCGAGAATTCGATCACTCGCTATGATGTGCACTGACCACTAGGGGCAGCACAGAACATGGTGGGCAGCGGTAGGAGCTCTGAGGGAGCGAGGGAAGGAGGAGGGGGGAGGCGTGACAAGGGAAGGAAGAGGTAGGAAGGTAGAGAGGCAGGGAACCTGATCCGCCCGATTGCTGACCAGGCCTAGGGCCTCTAGTATATACAGTATATAAAATCTCCAACTTTCCAATTCCATTATTGATGTCCAGTTATTTGAATTTCATTTACAATAAAATTCCATATATCTTGGGTCTGTTTCTGTACTTTCAATTCTGTAACATTGATATATTTTTCTATTCTTATACCAATTTCGCACTTTAACTTAAAAAAAAAAATAACTTTGAGCATATTTTAGCAAATGGTAGAGCTAATCATTCCTCAGAATTTTTATAAAAGACAATTGAGAGTTCCCAAATTTTTCAAGTGAAATTTAGAATCACCTTGTCAAGTTCTGTTTTAAAAATTCCTTGGAGGTTTACAATGAATGAATAAAATCAGAGAAGGCTGAAATATTCATCAGGTTGAGTCTTTTCATCTCAAACATAATATATTTTTTTCTTGTATTCAGTACTTTTATGTTTTCTAATGAAGTTTTATAATTTTCCTTATCAAAGTCTTAGGCATTTCTGGTTTTATTCATTCATTTGTACAATTTTAGTTGTTTACTATTGTAAATTAAGGTTTCCCTTTTTATCATTTTTAAACAGTATTTTGTGAGATAATTATTTTTGACTATTGATATTGTATCTAATCACATTAATGAGTGCATTTATTTGTTCTGACTACCTGAATTGATTCTTTTAGATTTTCAGATGGACAGTTAAATTTTTTTACTAATAATGCCTTTTTGGAGTATTTTTTTCCAACAATTTAAATATTATTATCTTACATATTTTTATTGCATTTGTTGGAGTTCTAGAGAAATGTAAGATAATGTTGGGAATAATGTGTGTTTTTAATTTTTTCTTTTACTTTAATGAAATTCTTCTAATTTCCCTCAGTAGTTATATTGCTTATAATTGGGTTTTGCTATTTAACCTTTATCAAATTAAATAAGTATATATATTTTTTAGTTGTGCATGTTGAATTTTACCAAATGCTCTCTTGCCATTTAGGGAGAGTAGCATATACTTTTTGCCTAAAAGTGGCTACTTTCGTGAATTATAGTAATAAAATTATGTACCTTTAAAACATCTATGCATTTTTGCTTAACCTATTCAATCCTGATGTATTTTTCTCTTAATATGTTGTTGAATATGATGTGTTAGTATTATATTTAGGGTTTTTGCATTTGTATTCATAAATGAGATTTATCTGGTGTACTTTGTGTTTGTGTGTGCCACTATTGCCTGGTTTTGTGTCACAATTAGGCAAATCTTGCAGAAGGAATTAAAATATTTTTGTTGTTATTTTTTAAAATCATTTTGTAAGTTCTGATTCACTTGCTTCCTACTCTGGTCTACGGCAATTTGTTTCTGTGCAGTAAGATCTCTTATGGGTACATTAGTTTTTGTTGCCTTGTCATCATATGATGATCTTGTTTCCTTAGTTGCATATGATTATAGCCAATGTTGACTCAGATGACTGTACTTCTGTTCTAAAGTTAGCATATAATTAACTTGCATTTTAATAATTCAAAACAGATTAAATTCTAGATTACTTGTTTACAAATAGAAAGCAGTGATGATAAAATTAAAGATTTTGCAGTGTTTCTCCAACTTGATAGTCTCCCTGGTGTCTCTAGTTGAATTGTTCATAGTAAACCACTTTTTGATTATTTTCTAGTGTTTTAGGAGTAGCTCTCCTTGGAAGAATTTATTCAGGTATCCTATATAATAAAAGGCTAACATACAAATTGACCCAATAGTGGAACAACTGGTCACTATGATGCGCACTGACCACTTGGGGGCAGACATTCAACACAGGAACTACCCCTTGGTATTGGTGCAATTCTACAGGGGAGTGCTGCTCAGCCAGAAGCTGAACTCACTGCTGGCAAGCACAGTGGCAGTGGGGGGAGCCTCTCCTGCCTCTGTGGCAGCGCTAAGGATGTTCGACTGATGGCTTCTGGACTGCAAGAGGGCACAGGCTGGGCTGAGGGATGCCCCTCAAACAAGTGCAGGAATTTCCTGCACAGGGCCTCTAGTTGTTGATATGATCTGGGTAACTTTTGCTTTCCTTCTGTTTTTTTCTCCCCATTCCCAATTAGAATCTCAAGTGGAAAGCTTATCAAAGGAGAATCTTCCTAATTTATGTTGAATATCCAAGACATAGAACCCAAAGTAGTTATTTATTTTTTGTTAATTTTAGATGTACCTTTCATGTCCATTTACTTTGAATAGAGAGAATTGTTTTAATTCCTTGGCAGTTTATAAGATACTAAACCCAGATGTTCTTTATATACATACGCAAATGATAGGACTATGCTTCTCCATAGGCTAAAGGCTTTACCTTTCTCACTTTCAGAGCCTTACATGAATCCTGTCTTTGATTTCTGACTGTGGATTTTGGGGAAGGAAAAAAACCACTATGTACTTTTGGAGTTTATGCAAAAATATGATAAAATATTCTTATATTAGCAGCTTAAATAAATCCAAATATCAATGCTTATTAGAAAGACTTGATGTTGCCTTAAGTGAAAAAGATATAAAGCAATAATTCAAAACCTGTGACTACAATATTATAAAGATTATACATGAGAAGTGATAAAAGGATCTCTAAGTATTTAGGGTGATAAAAGCCCAAAATGGTGTCAACCATTTATTTCAACTTCATATTTATAGACTTATCATGAGAAAACTTTTACCCTAACAAATTGCAATAATGATCTGAGTGGAAGGTAATTTTTTTCTGTGGAGCACAAAGTGTGTCCAAAGTAAACATGGTCCATGTGGGAAATGTACAACCATCTGCCAGTGGAGTGGGCCAAGACACCAGATGCTGCCATGGGAAGAGCCTCCTTCAGTGACTCGGCAGCTGGGCAGGCTGGATTTTATGAGGTGCATTTCATTATATTGCACTTCAGCATTTTCCTGGCTCTGTATCCTGAGATAAGCACAGTACAGCGGAGATGGAGGGATACGTGAATCCTACTCTGAGTAAACCCAGAAGAGGTGTAGAGAGTTGGAAAGACAAAGACATGGCCTTTGTCTCCACTTGCCAGTGAAATCAGGGAGAAATGGTTCACTTTTGGTTTCCCCATCTTCCTTTGCACTTCCTTTTGTGAATCAACATAGCCTTAAGCATTTCTTGTAACCAAATCTTAGGAAGAGGATGCTAAGCTACCTACTTCCCAGGAGACTAACAATGTGACACACTTAGGGGCTAGTAGAGGATCTGGCAGGAGGTGATGGAAATAAGAACTTGAACATTTAGCAGTAGAAACAAAGAAGGTTGTGGCAAGATTAAGGAGAGAGTAATTATGCACAAAGAAAATGGAACAGGTTTTTGTTTTTCTAAATTTTATTTTAAAATATTTTTTCTCTCTTATATTTTATTGATTTTTCTACAAAGAGGAAAGGAGAGGGATAGAGAGTTAGAAACACCGATGAGAGAGAGATTCAATCAGCTGCCTCCTGCATGCCCCCTCCCCCTGGGGATGTGCCCACAACTAAGATACATGCCCTTGACTGGAATTGAACCTGGGACCACTCAGCCCACACTCTATCCACTGAGCCAAACCGGTCCCAGCTATTTTAATGTATTTATACTAGTGGTCCAGTGCAGGGAAATTTGTGCACTTGAGAGGGTCAGTCTGGCCTGCACCCTCTCACAACCTGGGACGCCTCAGGTAGTGTCCCTAGGCCTGGCCTGAGATCAGGACCTATTGGGGCTTTCTTTCCCCTGGCTGCAAGCAGGTGGCCCCACCCCCATTACTGCTACTGTGCAGCGCTGTCCTTTCCTCCCCTGCCACTGGTGGCCTCCCTCTGCATGCAACAGGCTGGAGTGCAATGGCTTGGCTGGCATGGGCTTCCCTCTTTCTTTGCTGGGGGGCGGGGGCAGTGCTGTGAGGGGCCATCTGTCTACCTGATCTCCCCTAACTGCTGGTCTGCCTACCTGGTCATCCTTGACCACTTACCTGCCTACCTGGTCCTTCCTAACCACTTGACTGCCTACCTGATCCTCCCTAACCACTCTACCTGCCTGCCTGATTGCCCCTAACTGCTTGCTTGGGGGTGGGGCCAGCTTGTCAGGAACTGTGGTGGTCTGATCTCTGGTCATTTCTGTCTTTTATATATAGGATTGATTTCAGAGAGGAAAGGAGAGAGAGATAGAAACATAAATAATGAAAGAGAATCATTGATTGGCTGACTCCTCCTCACCTCAGACTGGGGGATCAAGCCTGCAACCAGGAATTGAACTGTAGCTCCTAGTTCATAGGTTGACACTCACCCACTGAACCATACAGGCCAGGCAAGTTTTTTTGTTTTATTATGTTTGAATCTTCAGATACAGATTCATGCCTTTGTCTTAAGTATATCATTGAACTTTGCAGCATGCCTGGTACATAGCAGCTGCCCAGTAACCTTTGGTGAGTTGCATGAAATTGAACTGATCAGCCCAAGTAAGTCAAATGAGAAGTTAAAGCTGACAGCATTGAAGGGAAACAAGATTTGGAGAACGTGACAAGATTTTTCTGAGTTGTTCCGAAGAATGCATTGGGGAAATCAGCAGAAATGATGCTGATGAAATGGTAGCCTGGAGTTTAGTAAAAGGTCTTGAGAGCTATGCAGTAGTTTTCATTTAATAGGATTTGTAGTGGTCCCAGGATAGATAATTTGCTATACCTTGTGAATCCATTTTACTGCATAACCAATGGTTTCTACAAAGAATATGTAAGAAGGCAACCACTGTGGGGAGTTGTGGTTTTTCCCGTCATAGGCTAGCTGATAGAGCTGAGCAAGCCACCGGAATATTAAAAGAGCAACACTTTCAACAAGAACAATTTTTGCATTCTGATTATTGTGTCCTTCTGACCATCTATTAGCTTTCTCTTCAATTACTTACCAACTGTATAAATCCATGTTAAATATAGACATGTGTTTCTAAAGCACTTCTAAGCCAAATTCTCCAGTCTCTCATTACCTCAGGAACTTGTTTGCAGCATTTGAACACCAAATGTGGATGTGAAGAATTTTTTCCCTCCTTGAGTCACTGTGTGTGTGTGTTTTATGAACATGCCATTATTCATAAGTACAATAGTTCTTGTCTTCAATTAAAATATATTCTGCATGCTGTATAGTAAGTTGGAGAGGCTATATTCAAAAAGACATTTATAATATATTTTACTTATACATTTTAAATAGAATGAATTTATTGAGTTTTTTTGGATGTAACACTATTTGCATAGTTTTAAGAGCCCATATTTAAAATTTTAAAATAGACATTGGGGTTATTTTAGAATAAATATGATACTTAGATTATACTAGATATATCAGCATTCAATATCTTGAATGCTACTGAGGAAGAGCTGGTTCAAACCTTAAATGTGGGATAAAGCAGACAATTCAAGATAATGCCAAAAATCAACTAAAATCTGAGTGATGTGAATAGCATTATTTGCCATATAAAAGTTTATAACTGTGAACATCCATGGTGACACCTAAGTAGAAAGTCCTGAAATCAAGGACATTTAGTTCCAGCTTCAGCTCTGGTATATGATGGTGGAAAATCTCTTGCTTGAGTTTCCACATTAACCAGATTCATAAGAATGGAATGGAAATCAAATGAGATAATCTCTATACCTTCAGGTATTCCAGGTATAATAATTTATCAAAACAATATCCTTTCTGCAACACAATTTTTGTCTGTACTATGATGTGGTACTATGTAAGCTCTCCTCAATCTAATATTATAAAATTATAATGGGACTTCTAATATACTTTAATGTAGTCCTTTTATATTATGCTAGAGGCCCAGTGCACAAAATTCATTCACGGAGGGGGGATTCCCTAAATTCAGCTTGCACCCTCTCCAATTGGGGACCCCTTCCAGGATGTCTGACTGCCATTTTAGGGATCAGACCTAAACTGGCAGTCAGATATCCCTCTCATTATCTGGGACCACTGGCTCCTAAGTGCTCACTTGCCTGCCTGCCTGATTGCCCCTCACTCCTTCTGCCTGCCAGCCTAATCACCCTTAACTACTCTCCTGCAGGCCTGATGTTGCCCCCAACTTCCTTCTGCTGGCCAATTTGATTTTGATTGGTTAGTTTCTATGCCAGTGTCAAAAGCTTTACCTCCTAAGCAACCATTGGCTCCCCACAGCACCCAGATTTGGTTCTCATTGTTTGGTTCCTATGCCAGTCAGCATCAAAAGCTCCTCCTCTTAGACAGCCATTGGCTCCCCATAGTACCCACCTTTGGTTCTGATTGGTCAATTCCTATGCCAGTTAGTGTCAGAAGCTCCGCCTCTTAAGCAGCTATTGGATCCCCACAACACCCACCTTTGGTTCTGATTGGTTGGTTTCTATGCCAGTCAGCATCTCCAGGCATATCTCTGGGCCTGATCAAAGAGGTGGGGCATAAAAGCAGCCCCCACAGAGGCTGGTAGAAAAAGAAAAGCCTGGCTGCTGGTGAAGATCAGAAAGAAAGAGGGAGAGAAAGAGAGAGATAAGTACATTGATCAACAGCTTCCACTGAGGCTGCAGATCAGACCCTGACTTACTTTCTGGGTCCAGCCACCTGAGCAGTCAATGTTGGGTCACTAGGCTGCAGCTGGGCAATCTAGCGCTGACTTCCAGATGATCTGCATTTAGTCATAGGCTGAGCCCCTTCCCAAGACCCAGGCTTTAGACTTGGGAAACACCTCTCCACCCCTCCAATAGCAGGCTCAGCCCCTCCAATGGCTGGCAAGGAGTGACCTGGATGCCGAGGAAGTTCTCAGGACCCAGGTATGTATGCAAATTAACCACCATTTTTGTTGGGTTAATTTGCATACTCACTCTGATTGGCTGTGGGCATAGTGGAGGTATGGTCAATTTACATGTTTATTATTAAGTAAGATTAGATGTAGGATTTCACACATAGAATTTGTTCAAAACCAGCACAGCAAGTATTACTGTCTCTTCTGGGTCGGCTGTGTTTACCAGAGAAGCAGCCTATCTAATAAAAGAATGATATGCAAATTGACCATACCTCTGCCACACCCAAAGCCATGCCCACAAGCCATGCTCACAAGCCATGCTCACAAGCCAATCAAGAGCAAGTATGCAAATTAACCCAATCAAGATGGCTACAGCCACAGAGAGAGCAGGAGAGAGGCTTGGATTGCCCCGATGATGGAGGAAGCCAAGCTTTCTGCATACCCTAGCCAGCCCAGGCCTCCACTTAAGGCAACAAAGTTTCACTGGCTGCCATCATAGAGCAAGCAGTAGGCTTGGCTCAGCTTTAGGCTACAAAGTTTCAAGTGTAGAATATAAATAAATCCCAGATACCAGGGCCTCCACTTGGGTCGCAGGGATGGGGAGAGAGAAGGGTGTGGCTGGCCTGCAAACCACCACAGGCCCCTCACCTAGGCCACCTCTGCCCCAAGGGAACCCCCACCCTGATCTGGGATACCCTTTAGGGCAAACCAGCTGGCCCCAACCCATGCACCAGACCTCTATCCTATCTAATAAAAAAGTAATATGCGGATTACTCCAACACACAAGATGACTGCCCCCATGTGGTCAAAAGATTCTGCCCCCATATATACACAAGATGGCCACCACAAGATGGCCAACAGGAAAGGGCAGTTGGGAGGAACCAGGCCTATAAGGGAAGTCAGTTGGGGTGACCAAGCCTGCAGGGGAGGGCAGTTAGGGGTGACCAGGCCAGTGGAGGAGGGACATTGGGGATGACTGGGCCTGCAGAGACGGGCAGTTGAGGGGGACCCAGGCCTACAGGAAAGATCAGTTAGGGGTGACCAGGCCTTCAGGAGAGGGCAGTTAGGGGTGACCAGGCCCATAGTGAAGGGCAATTAGGGGCAAACAGGCTGGTAGGAGAGCTGTTAGGCATCAATCAGGTTGGCAGGGGAGTGGTTAGGGGGTGATCAGGCTGGCAGGCAGAAGTGGTTAGGGCAGTGAGGAAGGCAGGCAGGTGAGCAGTTGGGAGCCAGCAGTCCTGGATTGTGAGAGGGATGTCTGACTGCCCATTTAGGCCTGATCCAAGTAGGCCAGGATTGGGCCTAAATGGGCAGTCGGACATCCCTCAAGGGGTCTCAGATTGGAGAGGGAGCAGGCCGGGCCGAAGGACACCCCCCACCCCCTCCACGAATTTCATGGGGGCTTCTAGTTTATAATAAGATTAGAAATGAGAGTCTCCTTTCTAGGCTCATCTTTACTTTCTCTCATCTAGTCAGTCCCTTGGCATAATAGTTAGTTTCACAAAGAGAATAGATCATTAACCAGTACATTTTTACAAAGGATTTCTGTGGGTTTCACGCTTTACTGAGCCTACTTATGGCAATGCAGTTACTGTAATGAACTTTGGTATTTAAAATCATAGATGAAAGTAATTCACTTTTTTGAAGTTCAATTTTATTCAGTAATTTACAGAAAAAGGTTAAATATTAAAACACATTTTAAAATTTCAAATGAGATGGGAACTTTGTGAAAAACAATGTAGTATGTACACAAAACATGAGATGTGAGGTTAGTCTTGTAATCACTGGCTTCCTCTTCCAAGAGCAACTTTGGACCATTCATTCAAAATCAAACAAAACAAAGCAATAATAATAACAACAACACCAACATGCAGTATTATGACTAACAATTAGGCTTATGAAATCAGTTTATGGTTTCTTCAAAGCTTTATTCATGGTTAGGTAATTTTCCTCTATGGGTCTGCAATTAAACCACTGTTTGCTAAATTTGCTTGATACTATATTTTTCACTTGAAATAATATATATTTTTCCTGGGTTATTGATTTATCAGTGTGCTGTGCAATGTCTTATTTATTTTTTTTTAATTTTATTGATTTATTTTTAATTGTACAAGTATCAAATTTTTATATTTTGAAAAATAAAACTATGTTCATAAGAGAATTTTCACTTCTGGATTGTCCTCTGCTGTACTCCTTCTCTCTTCTTATAAAAAAAAACATTTTTAGTCTTTTTCCTTCCAGTATTTATTTTTGAAAATATTATAAACACTGTTCTGGACTTTGTTATTGTTTGAAATTTTTCTCATTCAGTGTTTATGGTGGTGGTGTTGGTTTTATAGGTATATACTTATCCCTAAATTCATGGGGTTATAGACATAAAAATCATACAGCTTTTAAATGCCAATCATACCTTGATAAAGTAGTTTAAATAAATAAATAAATAATAATAATAATAATAATAATAAATGTTTTCTTAAATTAAAAAAATCTAGTCAAAAGATCACTTCACAAACATTTTCTTCTTTTTGAGGTCGTTATTCACTTATATTGATGTTCCATATTTTATTCATGCTTTTCTCTGCTGATGGACAATTTAGTTTAGTCCAGTGGTTTGCTTATGAAAGTAATACCACAATAAAGGCCTTATTGTCTTATACCTCTGCCTCTTTATGTTTGTGATGTTTAGTCAAGTGGTACATTCACATGTTAACCATTCCCTTGCAGTAATTAATAGTTTCTTCACATATGTATTTATGCCTAAACAACGTAGTGTGGGTTTTTGTTGGATTGATATTTATTGATATATGTTATCAAACTATTTTAACTATTTTAGTTAAACTTTTCTTGCTATGAGTAGTTGTAGTCTGTGTTTGTACTTTGAAATATTACTATGAACATTCTTTTGCCTCTATTTAGTACGTATTTGTAAGAATTACTCTCAGTGTGTGTGTGTGTGTGTGTGTGTGTGTGTGTGTGTGTGTGTTGTGTGTACAGAAAATCCTCACATAGACAAGTAACCATACTCTGGTTAATATCCAGTAATGGATGCTTTTATTTCCTACCACATCAAGCCAAATGAAAGTATTGCAAACGTGTGTAGCTTTTGTTTTTAGTCTCTCTCTTATGAGCAGCTGTTGGTAAACTTTGCCATGTTGTTTGTCCTCTCTGTTACTTGGGACAAACCAGTTCCTTTTTCTGAAATGAACTTGATCTCAGTTAGTACTCAAGTTCTACTTTCTTTCAAGAGTTAGTGCAAATGTGTCTTCTGCCACCCTCAAAGGAGATACTTGTCTTTCTTGTCTGTTGGTTGAAGCCCATATTTGAACACTAAGCACATTGTGTTAATTGTTTGTACACATAACTGCCTAGTCCATTTAACTGTAAGTCACTAAAAGGTAGGAACAAGATGGGGTCATCATTATATTACTAATATCCAGCATAGTATTTGGCTTATGGCAGGTTTGTTTGTTTTTTTAAATTGTTGTATCAGTATTTCAAAAATATTGAATGTACATTATGTGAAATGGTTAAAATGCATAAATGTTAAATTGGAAAAATTCTCCCAATTTTTATTCCCAGGAAGATGCAAACACCCAGAAAAAAATCAAATGTTGAGCTAGTACCTTAACAAAGTTAGAAAAAAGAAGACCCTTTCCTAGTAAATACAGGCCTCACCAAGCCTGAATAGAATTAGGATTTCAGAGCAGGAGGCCAAGAGAAAGAAGCAGTTCAGTGTTTTGTATTGGGTTTCCTTAATTGTCTTTTGTCTAGTCTAGAACTTCAAAACTCAAAAGGAAAGGCTCAAAGCGTAGTGTACCAGAGAGTTAATATCATAAGAATCAGAAGGGAGAATAAAGAAAGATGGTCATGACACTTCTCCAGGAGGAAATAGGACAGGAGGTGAGTGAGGTTGTTTAGAGGAAGTTCATTCCTTCCTTCTAGAGTTTCTGGGTTCTTTACCCATACACTAAGCCCCATGAGTTCTTCTTCTCATGGTCATCAGTTGTTGCCACATGGTCTCTGGTGTCATCTAGGACAGAGGGTGGCAAACCTTGGTTTGCGAGCCACATGCGGCTCTTTGGCCCTTTGAATGTGGCTCTTCCATGGGCTGGGCGAGTCTGTTTTGAAGAAGTGGCGTTAGAAGTTTAAGTTTAAAAATATTTGGCTCTCAAAAGAAATTTCAATCATTGTACTGTTGGTATTTGGCTCTGTTGACTAATGAGTTTGCCAACCACTGATCTAGGAGAATGCCAGGTGTCCATGCTTTAGGTTAGCCTCAACTCTGAAATGAACTCCCACACTGTCAATAATCTGAGACATTATTAGGAAGTCTCCACTCCTGTCCAATTAATGGTAGAATTCTTGACATCTAGAAGATAAGTATTTACATGGAAGAAAATAGGCAAACGTGAGTATCTGGGTAGAACTAGAACAGGGGAGGGACACCTTCATAACTATTGTGAGAAGTTTGTATAATTATTCACCTTTTGCAGATGAACTGAAGCTTAGTCCTGCACCTCACTGGGTCAGAGTCACACATCTAGCAACTGGTTGAAACAGAAATAAAAACTCACTGTTGTCTGGCATTATTGAGGATTTGTGTTCTATTCTCTCCCTTGAATTGAATAAAAAAAGAGATGAGTTATTTAGTTTGACAATACAAGCTTTTGCCCTGTCTGCCATGGCAGGCTCCAACCACTGCTTATCTACAGAGGATGCATTCCTGCTTGGCAGGTGAAGTGTTACGATTTATATATTTGCTTTAGACTTAGCTGACAGAAAAGGGCTTATGCTATTTTTATATATAGGGATGTATTCAAGACAGGGACGAGAAGAACATGGATTTAGGCCTGGGGAACTCTGAGCCAGTACTTTACTGCTCTGGCTTCTTGCAAACTGAGGGACACTTAATGCTCCAGTTGTTTTGCTCCTCTTCCATAAAGGGGATAATATCTGAGTTCATTTTACTTTTTCATGATGGTGTCTATAGAACGACTGTAAAAATAATGTATTAAAGTATTCATTCAAGACATTTATTTTTTTTATGTATTAAATACAGACATGAATCGTATATTTATCTTGACCTTAGAATGCTTTTATTTATGATGATGATAAGGTATGCACAGAAATAACTATGAAAGAACATGAACAATAAAAATGATGAAAAAAATGGAGATTTGACTAGCTTTCATGAAATTATTTTTGAGGTCATTTGTTATTCAGTTATATTGAATAAATAAAGTACATTTTCACAAAAATGGAGATTTGACTAGCTCTCATGAAATAGAGTGTGAAAAAAACACTCACTTGTAATGTAAACTAGAGGCTTAGTGAACTAAATTCGAAATTCGTACATGGGGGGTGGTCGTCCCTTGGCCCGATCTGCGCCCTCTCTCAGTCCAGGACCCTTCACTTCTTACCACCGGCCTGCTCGCTGGTCCTTCTGCCATAACAGTTGCTTAAGCTTTTATTAGATTTTAGTCCTTGAAATGTCCATGTAGCAAAAGAAAGAGCAAAGCCTTTTTTTCTTTTAAACATAATTGTAACAATTTCCCCTAATAAGGCTAATGGATTTCAGTAGGAATAATTGCTGCCACACTCAAATAAATGCCACGGTTTATATATCTTATGTTACTGGAATACCAAGCCTAGGATATTTTTCCTGTTAGTATTATCAATATCATATGATAATATGAATGGCATTTCAATGAATTGAAGCTATCCATTTTCGGTTAACTGCTACAGAACTGATACTTCACAAGGTACTTACATGTCAGGGGCACAGGGAAAGCATCATACTAATTGTTCATATGCAGGTAGCAACTAGTATTGGCTGTTAAAGCCCAACAGCCTGTCTCTTTCATGGAGCATTTTGCAATTAATTAATTTTTCAGTCTTAGTGATAAGATTTACTTTGACATCAAAACCAGGGATATGTGTGTGTGTGTGTGTGTGTGTGTGTGTGTGTGTGTGTGTAGCACTGCTGCTGAATAGTAAGGGGAATAAGAATAAAAGTTTTAAAAAATATATATCTTAAAATTTCAGCAAGCAATGTTCATCTCAGTGATTTGAATCCAATTCTCACTGTTCACCTTGGAGCCTGCAATATCCCAGTGGCTTTTACCAGGCTTTCTGACGCCTGCAGGCAACAGTTGTACCATTGGATTTGGTGACATAATTAAGGACAATAAGCCAATAAAATCAGCTAAAAAAATTGCTATGTACTCAGTTAAATTTCTCTTGAGGAATCAGTCATAGATTTTATAGAACTCTGATAATTTCAACCTATGCCTTTCTTTAGACAGAAGCCCAAGGCTTCTTTCTCCTGTGTTATATTTTAATTTAGAATCCATGTCTTAGAATGGTATTAGAATATTTGAATGCTCTTAAGATTTCATTCTGTCATTTTAACTGGTCAAATTTGTATGCATGTATGTGTGTATGAGAGAGGTGGGTGAGAGAAATCTATATACGATCTCTGTTTGATTCTGGGCAAATCATCCCCAAGTTGTTTTAATGGATTTATCATTTAGGAAAAAATGATATATAAATTGGTTCTCTTTTTCTGCCTAAAAATGCTTTGGAATAAGACTTTGAATCTCTCACTGCTCTAGTTTTCTTACCTATAATATGAAATAGTTTCATTAAATGATTAGAAAATACAATTTATGTTTACAAGATGTTTTGAAACTTTTCCAGGACTATATTTCATGGTTTTCAGATATAATTTTAAGATACTTTTATTTGAAATGAACCCATTATTTAAATTTTTTTCTATTATTTTCTTGAGGGAAATTTTATTTTCCTGTCATTTGATTACATATTCTTCTAGCATAAAAATTTATATGGATTATATCAGTGAAAATCTTATTCATTTGCTTCAGATGATATTTCTTGTTTGATGTGGGAAATAAAATCATTATCATATAAAATGAAGGATGAAATATTTTTTAGGTATACATTTATTGAGCAAATACCTATCTACTTAAAAAGAAAATAAGTATACTTAGTGGGAGCAGAAGAAAGACAAAAATTATTTTTAAGTCTAAAAAATAAATTAATGCAAAAGAGTTAGTGATAGCTGAAACCGGTTTGACTCAGTGGATAGAGCGTCGACCTGGGGACTGAAAGGTCCCAGGTTCAATTCTGGTCGGATGCATGTGCCCTGGTTGCAGGCACATCTGCAGTAGGGGGCATGTAGGAGGTGACTGATCGATGTTTCTCTCTCATCAATGTTTCTAACTCTCTATCCCTCTCCTTGCCTCTCTGTAAAAAATCAATAAAATATATTTTTAACAGAAGTTAGTGATAAACATTTTACATTACACATGAATCTATCCTGACTACACAAGCAATTTTCTCGGTAAAGAAAAATATCAAAACACACATGATAGCACCAATTTTGGTAGCAAGCGATATATAAATAATGAAATTATTAATGAACATAGGAATAATATATTTTATTAATATATAAGATAATATTAATGATTTTAATAAACAGAAGAGGCATATTAGGAAGAAAGATAGTTTTGAAATTTAAATTAAGTTTTGATAATGGGTATTAGGAATTGAAGGGACAAAGAGTTTAACAAAATTGTTTTTTTCTTACTTTTTCAACAACCAGGGAACATGTGTGCTTTTAAGACAGGATGATGAGCCTTTAAGACTCAAGGGGGAAGCATTTCACATTGCCTTCCTGCTGGTGTAAATGAACATTGTCTTCTGATACTTGTGAGTTCCAACATCTTCACTGTGTCTCACAACATTGTCTCTGATCCTGAGTAGAAAGTTTTATATTCTTCCCCTAACTACCTTGCTCACTTTTGGCTACTATCTGTTGCCTTTAATACTTTGGCTATTGACTTAAACACTAGAGAAGTGGCTGTGCCATGTGTCAAATACATTCCCAGGAAAATATTCAGGTTATGTGAAATATGATGAAAAACTATTCTCAGTATCACTTGGTTCTATCTCATTCATTTCTTGGTGGACTGTTTCTTGATTCTTATTTATTCTTCAAGTTCTCATTTGCCTATATGTGTTCTGCCTGAGGTGACAACCTACTTAATTAATTGATAATATTAATTAATTAAATTGAATTAATTTTATCCATTGAAAGCGTTTATTAACAAAGGTTGATATGAGAATTGTGCCTCTGAAATGATAGAGGAATTTCTCTATTCCTCTTAAGTGCAATTAAAAAAGTGGGCTTTATACAGAGGTAGGCAAACGTGGGTTTCTAGTTGTTCATGTGGAAAATAATACAATAATTAATAAATATTATCAAAATAAACTCTTTTTTGTACTCACAACTGTAAATATACTTTCACCAACCTCTGTATATATAACAAACAATTTGATTGTAATGCAGACAAACCAAGTGTTGCAGAGTGACACAAATATAATACATGTGACTATAGTGAAAGGGTGAGGGGGATGAAAGCAAGAGGGAGGGGAAGAATGGTGCCCAGCTGACTTCAACCCTAGAAATCAAATTACAGCACCAAAGAAAGAAGTGTCTAAGGATATTACACGAGAAGCCAATAGACTAAAGGAAAAAGAAAAACTCATAATTATTAATATAAATAGTGAAAAAATGAGTAAAAATAACAGACCACATAGTATCAAGTGAATAAAATATAAACAACCTTACATACCAAACACCAAACAAAAATGTGAATGAGTAAAAAAGATCTATTTAAAGAAAAGTCTCAGTTTGGCTAATGGAGCATATTTCTACTCTATGGTACATGTGAAAGAAACTGGACAGAAAGCTTCAGGGAAAATATGTACCAGGCAAATGCAAATAAAAAAAAAACACACAACAAAAACAGCATAGAGTGCATTGTTGATGCCAGGATAAATCTGAGTTAGAAAAAGCATTGTATAAGACAATGTTTAGTGCTACAGGGTATGATTCACATTGAAGATAAATCAGTTAGAAACTTGTATTAATGAAAAAACAGCAGCCATGTTCATATAATATATGTCGTGAGATGTAAAACGTGACAAAGAGATTGAACCAGCATTAATAATAGGAGATGTTAACACACTTCTCTTCTCACAGACTAAAGATTAGTGGACAAGTCAGCCATCTCATTTGTAAAAAACAAAAACAAAATAAAACATCAGTGTTGACAAGGACATTGAGAGCCCAAAGAACCTAATAATGATTGATAACAAGGCAGTTTTGCTATGTGTGGATACACATTTACACATAAAAGGTGGGAGAGACTGGAATAAGTACAATGTTAAAAGATCCATGATATATTAATAATGGGATTTTTAAAAAAATATATGAGTAGAATTTTAGGGAATTCCAAGGAATTCTTCATTTTGTTAGGTTAAAAATGATATTGTGGCTACGTACAAAGGTGCCTGCAGTTTTCAGATATGCATACTGGAAAAAGTATTGAAATGATCTGAGAACTCCTTTAAACTACTTTTAAAAGGGGCAGAGATAAAGTACATGTTCAAATATTTATAACGGTTGAACTTTTACATTGGGTGTATGGGTGATTGCTGCACTATTGAAATTCCAGCTGTATGTGTTTCTAACTGTAAGACTTTGTCCTTGAAACTGTAAGCTTAGGCACACTCATTTTTCTAGAATGAGAAGAGACTTCAGTAGTGTCTGCCCCATTGGATTGCTGTGGTTATTACACTCGCTAGCAGCTCACCTGCTTGCACAGTACCTGAAGTGATTTGCTGGGTACATTGCTCTCTGGTGAGATGAATCAATGCTGATGAAAATGTCAGGTTGTGTCTCAGGTTTCCACTATGAACGGTCTTTCCATTAGCCTTTTCTTTGTATTAAGATAACTTTTATTAGATTTAGAGAATAAACACTTTGGTGCCCTGATGTATTCCTGACCTGTTCAGTTCTGTGGGCATCTTGGCCTCTCATTGTAGTAGCCAACAAGTTTGCTGAGTGAATCATGAAACATTAGGTCAACAGTATGAGTTCTGGTTACTGTTTGTTGTGTGTTTGTTTAGTTAATCCACAAGAGTTTAGATTCCTACAGGACAATAGTTACTAAAATTATCTGACATAGGTCGAGGACTAAGGCCAAGGTTGTGGATTGAACTGGGTCTGAGGCAGGAGCTGAAAAAAATGTGAGATTTGCTGCTCTCTCAAGTCATGGCTAATACAAAGCAAATTACTTGAGGCAGTCAGCAAAGGCAAGCAAAAATATCTGACCAGGATTTCAGTCAAGCCACTCTGGCTCAGTGAAGTGATCTGTGACAGCTGAAATATCATATCTGGATGGGGCTCTGTACTGCCATCTCAGAACTGTGTCTGGCGTGGTGTCTTCGATTTTCAGAGATGGAGCAAAGACAGGCAGAGAGGGAGAGGACTCTAATTAAAACCAGCACCAAAACAAAAAACAGCACCCATTTAGGCACTGACTACCAAGGATATCAGGGGCATAAGAAAGTAAGAGCCTTAATGTAACATAAGAAAATAAGAGCCACAATGTAATTTGCTCTAAAAAGATAAACTAAGTAAAGAAATCTAAATAAACATGGCTTTAAGAATGAGTAGCATCCTTGAAGAGATAAAGAACCAATGTGAGAAATGATAGCTATGAAAAGAAAAGAACGGAAATCCTTGGAAAAAATATTTTTATGCATTTAAAGAAGTCTTCAGGATACAGGATACACACTAACTGAATAGAGTTGAAGAGACAAGTGGTGAATTTGAGGGAATTAGGGTGACATTTATACAAAATGTAGTGAAGTGCAATGAGAAGATGAAAATAATGAAGAGGCCCCAGGACAGCTGAATGGAGATGCTTTAATATAAGGCAAACAAAGTTTCAAGAAAAAATAGATTTAAAATGTTGAAAAGAAACAGACTTTAAAAAAAAAAGGTGAAACATAAATTCTCCTTCCAGTGGTATTCTAGCTCTGACATGAGGTGGCCCCAGGCTAATTTAGGATTTGTCATATGATCTGTCACCAGGCTCTGAGGCAAAGGGAGCATCCTTCCTCAGGGTCTCCTCATTACTGCTGTTTTGTCAAGCACGGCTTCTTATCCAGCTACTGAGTGTCTATGAGACTGGTAGGATAATTAGGCATTGTCAGTTTGAGCTCTGATATCAGAAAAACCTGGGGAAGTGGGCAGAATATAGAGGGGTGTCATTGGCTGGTTAACTCATCTTATCAGGGACTTGGTCTTCTGGATTACTTTCTTGGATCCAGACTTATGAGCCATTCTAGCCATAACATATTCATGATTCTATTCTCTTCCTACATTCTGGAGATTCTGGGTGTGCTCTTTCCCATAGCAGAAACAATCAGGTGATTCTGATAAAAAATCCTGGGTCCCAGTACCTAGAAGTTATACATCCTTTAGATAAGAAGCTCACTCACATGTAAAATAACTAATGTTTCCCACCAGTGCTTTCTCTGTGAAGCTATTTCACAAGAGGTTGGGGACCTGGTTCCCCTTGCTTCTCAGGAGGCTGCTTCAAGGAGCTGAATCATGGCGGCCAGGCTGGCTTCCATCTCCACAGAAGCTTCTGGATCCAGCTTCTCTCTTTGGTTTTGTTCTCCCAGGCCGTCAATGTGACCTCTTCCTATTCATCTTCCCAAATTAGTTTCACTAACAGTGAAAAGCCTGCAAGTCCCTCTGGTCTCCTGTGAAGTCAAAGTTGCCTCTGCCAGGCTTCACTCTAAATCAATCCGGTGGCAACTTCCATCCCTCTGGGCCCAATTTTTCCGAACTCTATCACACAGTGCTGTGTTTTACAGCTTACAAAAGAGCTCGTAAAGATCTAGACACACACAGAGAGGTCTTTTCTCCTTCCTGTTGATGTATGATGAGAAGTTGGACTTCAAAATCTTGACAATGTCTCGTATAAACAAATGCCTTGTCCAGTCCTGCTAGTTATCCATCCAGAGACAAAGGGAGATGCTGGTTTGTGACTATATATAATTCTTAATTTGAAGGCCTGCAGAAGTTTCCATGAATTTGTGTTACTCTGCCTCCTCCAAGGCCTGTCAGCCTTGTTACATTTCAGCAGCAGGGTCCAAATGTAACTCAAAATTTTCTCTGCTTTTGGAGTGTCTGCATGATATTCCATTTGTCTTGTAGCCTTTACTGCAGAGTAGTAGACACTAGAGCCTCTATGCAGATCCCAGCTCCAGGGTTGACACATGCCTTCTAATCTGGGACTACTTTGCACTGAGCCCCTCTCTAGGGATCACCCTTGGTCAGAGATAATGAACCCAAACTCATGCTTTCTCCAGGGCTTTGGCTGTGGCTACTGACTGCTTCATATAGCAGAAAGGCCTGGCCCTTTGCCTCACTTTGGAGTAACTCTGAAGTGTCATCCAAATTGCGGGCTCCCATCTCAAGCTTCCATTGTAATCACTTTGCAAGTTGGTTTCTGCCTTTTCCCAGAACAACCTGTCTTACTTCCTTATTGGGGATTTCCATATAAATACCTCCCAGAAACCTGCATGGAATCTCCAGCCAAGTTTTCAGGTCACGATCCTGAAACTTGAAATGGGGAAGCTGGGCAACAGGCAAGAGCCTGTAGCAGTGTGCATGTCATGCCTGCCCCAGGACTATGTTAATGTTTCTTCCCTCTCCTCTCCCGCACTGTAGGGCGAAGACACCTGGGCTATCTGCATATTGTACAGAATGTGTTACTGGTTTCTTATGTCAATGACATCTTGATGGGAATGAAGTGGCCAATATGTTGGAAGTCTTGGTGCATGCACTACAGAGGGTGGGAAATAAACCCAGTGATAATCCAGGGTCCTGCCATGTCACAGCACTTTGTAAGAACGTAGTGGTTTGGGGCATGTTGGACTTTCTTTCCTGGGTTAGGGCAGCTCACACTACTCAAAACTGAAAAAAAAATCACAGAGCAGTATAGACTTCTTTGCATTTAGTTGTAGCACATTTGCACATAGATAGTATACTCCAGCCTGTTTAACAGGTACACGGAAATGAACTGAATTTGATTGGGATCAAGAATAAGAAAGGCAGTGTGTGAGCCTTGCTCCAAGACATCAGTGTGCTCTCTAGGAAATTTTAGTTCAGCAGGGAGAAGAGTGTGGGGCCTCTCAATCAGCTCATGATCAGAGCCATGTTTCCTCTGTAAGGAAAGACCCCAGAGTTTTAGAAAATTGTATAGCAGTTGAGGGTAGGCTAAATTTGCATTCTAGCTGGTTGTTAGACAAGGAAGTGTCATGAATTTACTCAGTCCTCTCAGCTCACATGATACTTAGTGCTTTATCTGAAATACCTGAGTTCATCTGGATTTATCTATATCTGTATCCATGTGAAGTTTTAAATATTTGGGGTTGAAGAGAGAAATGTGGTGCCACTGAGAGTAGGTTATCCATGGAACTGCTTCCAAGTGTTTGCACTTGATTTTATGTGAGCACCAAACCAGGATGATTATGCAAGGAAGAGAGAGCGTAGTGCCAGTCACAATGGACCTGAGAAAGCTATTGTAATGCTAGCGATTATCTAAAAACTCTCCCAGCATTCCTCTTCAGGGAGTTTCAGGATTCATCCTTGCTATGGGTGAGTGGGCTTTGAGAAGGAGAAACAATGGCTGAATTTAAATCTATAAAACTTGAAGTTTCTCACTGGAGTCTTCACCAATTAACCCTTATCCATTCTCTAAAATGTAAAGAGTGGTGTCCTTTATTTTTAAACACTTAAGTGATAAAATACAGCAACCAAGACAAAATTACTTCAAAATGAGAAGTAAAGCGATTTTCTCAGAAAGGTGATCACTTGCTCACTTTCCTTTGGCCTATGGCAATGATCTATGAGCTGGCAGATAGAGCTGGGTGAAATTTATCAACCTGCCATATATGTAATTACTCAGTGAGATGTAAATATACAAATATAGAGAAGAGCAATGTCATGAAGATAACAAAAACTTAATCTTAAAGAAAAATTTCTTTTCTTTAAAAAGTTTGGTATATCCTGTGTTGTTGACAAAACAATATTGATGTAATAGTATGTTTTTGTTTTTTGTTTTTGTATTGAGATGGCATGTTGTTTGGGGGAAAACAATGATCAGTTGGAAATCACTTTATGAAAAATAATGTTTCAAATTGCCTCTCAGTTTGATCGTTTTCCTACTCCTGAATTTCATGACAGTATTTCAGAGACTCATTTAATATGTATTTTTGCCCAATTGTTTGGCAGAAAAAAACAAATGAACAATAATTTATTTACAATAATCTTTTTCCCATTTAATCAATACTTTCAAATTTGTTTATTTAACTCCAACCCTCCTCCAAATTTCATCATTTTTAGTTTATTGTATACATTACTTTAAAAATGTTTTTATAAGCAGGATTAGTATCTATTTTCATTATTCTCAAAAAGACACAGCATTTTTATAGGGAGCTGTGTGCTAAGGCTAACTCGAGGCACAATGAGTGTGTTATTTATTAGCACTTGTGAGTATTATTGTGGTAATCCTGGAATGCATCCCATATTTGGATGATGTTTGCCAAAATGGGCATTTTCTTGATTGGCTTGAAAATAAATGATGCACTTTTCACAAAAGTGCTCCAGGTTCCAGAAGCACCAAATGAATAAATAATAAGAAATAGACACTAGTGCCTATGGGCAGTGAAAATATACTTGTATGTCTGCTTGTATGTTCATTTATTTTTTAAAATATGTTTTATTGATTTTTTACAGAGAGGAAGAGAAAGGGATAGAAAGTTAGAAACATTGATGAGAGAGAGACATTGATCAGCTGCTTCCTGCACACACCCTACTGGGGATGTGCCCGCAACCAAGGTACATGCCCTTGACCGGAATTGAACCTGGGACCTTGCAGTGTGCAGACCAACGCTCTATCCACTGAGCTAAACCGGTTTCGGCATGTTCATTTATTTATAACTTGCCCATTTCAGTGGAGACAAGGCAGCTTGGTCAAGATGTAGGCCATTTTAGAAGAGGGCACTTGAACTTCTCCCTAGAGAAGATAAAGTAATTTAACTATTTTGATAGTAGTCTATGGCAATTTTTTGTTTTGTTTTGTTTTCTGGTTAAAAATGACCTCCTTCCCCTTTCTTTTCTTTTAATACAAGAGATCTGTAACTGAAAGCTTAGAAGCAGTAACTTTACATCTAATAAATATTCTCTCTTCTGCCAAGTTAAAAAAATAATTGAAATCCCTTTTACTGCTGACAGTAAAGGAAACGGAGTTTGGTTTTCTTCACTGA
Organism: Lasiurus borealis; assembly: GCA_004026805.1. Lineage (NCBI taxonomy): Eukaryota > Metazoa > Chordata > Mammalia > Chiroptera > Vespertilionidae > Lasiurus > Lasiurus borealis. The sequence goes on along the minus strand of PVJN01004176.1, from coordinate 50,288 downwards.
GCTCTAAGGAGTGAGGTGTGGGACTGTGTTTATTTTGCTTGTTCAGCAGTATTTTTATTATTTTGGGGAATAAAGGCATTGGAGTTGCCTCAGAATCCCAAATTCCCTGGTGTTATCAAGGACTTTTAATTTACATGTCAAGGGAGAAGGAAGGTATCACTTCGAACTTCTCACTCAGGGATGCTTTGTTTGAAAAGCAGGCTCTTTGGGGTTCAGTGGAGTAAGGAGAGAACTTTGGTTGATAAAGATTTGTCCTGTGTGGACTTAGCTAACCTGGAATTACATTTTTCAGAATTACCTGCTCTTCAAAGTTCTTGGTGAATACAGGCTACGTTCTTGCTAAGGTGCATGTTTCGCATGAGAATTGGGAGAGAGCAGCAGGGGAGTGCGCTTGCTAGCCCTGCAGCCTGTGTACTCCTGTACAGTTAGTTCACCACCTTCTCTTCCTGTTTCTTCATCTGCAACACTGGGGCGAGCTCTGGTCTCTCTTCTTTCTCTTATAAGGACACTCTTTGTGACTGGGGCCCAATTACAAAGTTAGGTTAATGTCAGGTACCAACTTTCATAAAAATGTTAAATTTATAGAAAACTTAATGAAGTAATAACAATATATTGTATGTAAAATGTGCAAGCAAACTATAATTTAGACCATGTAGTTGATGCAGAGCTACTTTTCAAAATAGGAAGCTAGAGAATATGCTGTTCATCCCTAAGGGAATGGGAGCCCCAAATAGCCCAACACAGACTATTATTGTCAAAGAGAAATTGTACCAGATACATTTAAATTGTCTAGGACGTCTTTATTCTATACTATTAATAGGAGTCAAGATGATTGAAGTATGAAAGAGATGAATGTAACTCCTTGAAATAAAAGTCAGGAGAGTTCCCAGTGCTGAGGAAGTACTGGGGGACCTTTGAAGGGGGCCTGGTCAATGAGATCAGACCACCTGTGTTTGCTGTTTGACTCCTACCATCCACAGACTGGGAGACAGGCACTAGCTTTCTTGATGATTATATTTCAAAGGCCTGATTCCCAGTCCTTATGAAAGACAGAGGTTTATTTGTCACATCAACAAAAAGCAGGCCTGATGTGTTAATGGTATATTAGAAAAATCAAAGCTCAGAGAGGCTGATAGACTAGCCAAAGGTGATAAATTACTTAAAAGTTGGGTAGTTTGTTTGCTGTGTTTTGTTTCATTCTTGAATACCTCTCCATTCTGTTTCTAAACAAGTGTATATTAATCTAAGCTACCTGTGTGATGATTTTAAGTCCAAATCTTGTTCTTTCTCAACATTTTTTTAGTAAGAATAATTTCTTCCATTCTCTCTTTCTCTAAGAGCAATACCCTTGCCCTAACTGGCTTGGCTTAGTGGATAGAATATTGGCCTGCAGACTGAAGGGTCCTAGGTTTGATTCTAATACCTTGTACCTTGTGGGATATACCCATAACCATGTACCTTGGTTGTGGGCATATCCCCAGTAGGGGGTGTGCAAGAGGCAGCTGATCTGTTTCTCTCTCACCAATATTTCTAACTCTCTATCTAACATATACATATTTCTTTCTTTCTTCCTTTCTCCTTTCTTTCTTTCTTCCTCTCTCTCTCTCTCTCTCTCTCTCTCTCTCTCTCTCTCTCTCTCTCTCTTTCTTTCTTTCTTTGTTTTTTTCTTAAAGAGCAGTACCTTTAAGGACTCCACCTTTCCTTTTCACACCTGAATGCTCTACTCCATCATGGGTAAGGATTCTTACCTTCATTTTAGTAACTGAGAAAGGCTGTCTGAATATGTGCTTTAGCCATGACTCAATTTACGATAGTGCTGTTCTGTGTGCAGTAAAATCAACTCGGTCACTGTTCATTAGGTCAGCACTCTCCCGGACACACTCATGGTGTGCAGAGTGTTTGAGCAGGTGTCTCCTGCCCTGCAGAGCTACACTTGCTAGGTGTTTAGAAATTAAAACAGTCTTATGTTAAGGGTTAGTGATGTAAGAAATAGGCTAGAAGAGTATTGATTCTCTAATCCCTAGGCAACTTATCTCATCTAAGATTTTTCTTCCTTGCTTGTATTCAGTTATAAGGCTAGTTTTATTGGGTAGGTTCTAAGTGTAATTTTCTGATGTGTACTATTTTCTTGTGAAGAAAAATATTTGTGGAGGTTGGGAAAAAAGGCGGCAGAATAGATGGACGTGTCTGGAGCCTTATCGCTGGGCAGATGGAGAGAGCAGCTGAGAGTTGCACTGGGAGTGTTTGTTGGCAAGTTAAGAGTCACTTATCCTCCAGGAGAAGGTGGGGGACTGCTGGGCAGGGCTCCCCTGATCAGGCAGCCCCACTGCCACGGGGTTTTTGTCTGCCGGAGCCACAAGCACAAACAAGGAGACTGTGCCATCTTGCAGAGGGAGGTGGATGTCTACAGCAGTCTGAAAAGCTACAGCTGCAGCTCCCACTGGGGGACCCAGAATACCACTCTCCTATTGGCACAGACACTGGGACTCAGAGGAGCTCCACATGCCACCCAGAAAGGTCAGATTTCGCTTGAGATAAATTTGTGCCTTTAAATCAATGAAGAAGAGAGAACTACATAACCAGGTACCCCAAGAAGAAAGACCATGGGCAGACGAAACAGCCCGCATACAACAGAAAAGCAGGTATCACCAGAAAAGGAAGTATACGAAATAGAAGAAGAAATAGACCTGCCAGAGAAAGAGTTCAGAAAAATGGTCATAAGGTGGCTGAAAAGAATGGAAGACAAAATCAACAATGTGAGTAAAAGCCAAGAGGAAATGAAGAAGAGCCAAAAGGAAATGAAGAAGAAGAAGAAATGAAGAATAACAAGAAGAAATGAAAAATTACATCACTGCTATAAAGAACTCAGTAGAAAGCATCAAAAGTAGACTAGAAGAAGCAGAGGACTGCATCAGTGAGCTACAAGAAAAATTACCCAAGTACAGCAGCTTCTAGAAAAAAAAATTAAAAAGCAAGAGGAGAGCCTAAGGGAACTTTGGGATAACATGAAACAAAACAACATCTGCATAATTGGGGTTCCAGAAAGAGTGGAAACTGAGCAAGGAATAGAAAACCTGTTTGAAGAAATAATGACAGAAAATTTCCCCAATGTGGAAAAAAAACCCCACACAAATCCAAGAAGCTCACAGAGTCCCAAGCAAAATGAACCCCACAAAACTGACACCAAGGAGCATTATAATTAAAATGGCAAACACCAACAACAAAGTAAAATCTTAAAAGCGGCCAGAGAGAAACAGAAAGTTACCTACAAAGGAACCCCAATAAGACTAGCTACTGATTTCTCAACAGAAACTCATCAGGCCAGAAGGGAATGGAATGAAATATACAAAGTCATGCAAAGGAACGGTCTGAATCCAAGAATACTATACCCTGCAAGGCTTTCAATCAAAATTGAAGGTGAAATCAGAAGCTTCACATACAAAAAAGGACTAAGAGAATATATTACCACCAAACCAGCAATGCAAGAAATGTTAAAGGGTCTGCTGTAAAAAAAAGAGATAGGAAGTAAAGGAGGAACTTGGGGGTAAAGACTAAAAATGGCGACAGATAAGTACCTATCAATAATAACTTTAAATGTAAATGGATTAAATGCCCCAATCAAAACACATAGGGTAACCAATTGGATAAGAAAATATGATCCATATGTCTGCTGTCTACAAGAAACCCACTTCAGAAAAAAAGATGCACACAGATTGAGGATGAAGGGATGGAAGATGGTATTTCAGGCAAATGGAAATGAAAAAAAAGCTGGTGTTGCAATACTTATATCTGACAAATTAGATTTTAAAGTGAGGGACATAACAAGAGATAAAGAAGGCCACTTCATAATACTAAAGGGAACAATCCAACAAGAAGAAATAACTCTGGTAAACATATATGCACCCAATATAGGAGCACCTAAATATATTTAAAAAAAAATTCCTGGAGGATATTAAGGGAGAGATTGACAGTAATACGATCATAGTAGGAGACTTTAATACCCCACTGGACAAATCCTCAAAGAAAAAAATCAGCAAAGAAACATCAATCCTAAATGACTCACTAGACCAGATGGAATTAATTGACATCTTCAGAACATTTCACCCCAAAGCCACAGAATATACATTCTTCTCCAGTGCACATGGGTCATTTTCAAAGATAGAACATATGCTGGGTCATAGGAAAAGTCTCTTCAAATTCAAGAAGATAGAAATCATATCAAGCATCTTCTCAGATCACAGTGGCATAAAACTGGAATTCAACTACAATAAAAAACAATACAAAGAAATCAAACACATGGAGACTAAACAGCATGCTATTAAACAATGACTGGGTAACCAGAGAGATCCAGAAAGAAATAAAAGACATCATGGCAACAAATGACAATGACAACACAACAATACAATATTTATAGGACACAGTGAAAGCAGTCTTGAGAGGAAAGTTCATAGCTCTACAAGCCTCCTGCAAAAAACAAGAAACAATGGTAATAAATTTCCTAATCCTACAACTCAAAGAGCTAGAAAGAGAGCAACAAGCAAGTCCAATGTATGCAGAAGGAAGGAAATAGTAAAGATCAGAGCAGAGATAAACAACATGGACACCAAAGAAACAATTCAAAAGATCAACTAAACCAAGAGCTGGTTCTTTGAAAGGATAAACAAGATTGATGGACCTCTAGCCAGGCTCACCAAGAAGTAAATAGAGAAGACCCAAATGAACAAAATCAGAAATGAAAGAGGAGAAATAACAACAGACCCTATGGAAATACAAAGGATTGTTAAAAAATACTATGAATAACTCTATTCCAACAAATTGGACAACCTGCAAGAAATGTACATATTCCTAGAAAAATATAACCTTCCAAAACTCAATCAGGAAAAATCTAAACAGCTCAATAGTCCAATAACTATGGAAGAAATTGAAGCAGTCATCAAAAAGCTTCCAGCAAACAAGGCCCGGGACCAGATGGCTACACAGGAGAGTTTTACCAAACATTCAAGGAAGAATTAAAACCTATCCTCCTCAGACTATTCAAAAATATTCAAGAAGAAGGAACATTTCCAAACACCTTCAGTGAAGCCAGCATCACCCTAATACTGAAACCAGATAAAGATAACATAAGGAAAGAGAATTATAGGCCAATATCGCTCATGAACATAGATGCCAAAATCCTCAACAAAATTCTAGCAAATTGATCCAGCAGTACATCAGAAAGATCAAACGCCATGACCAAGTAGGATTCATTATAGGAATGCAAGGATGGTACAATATCCGCAAATCGATAAACATGATACATCACATAAACAAATTGAGAGATAAAAATCACAGAGTCATATCAATTGATACAGAAAAATCGTTTAACAAAATCCAACACCCTTTCTTGATCAAAACTCTCAGCAAAGTGGGAATAGAAGGATCATACCTCAACATCATAAAAGCCATACATGATAAACCCACAGTTAACATCATACTCAATGGGCAAAAACTAAAACCATTTTCCCTAAGAACAGGAACAAGACAAGAATACCCACTCTCACCTCTCATGTTCAACATAGTACTGGAAGTATTAGCCATTGCACCTAGACAAGAAGAAGAAATAAAAGGCATCCAAATAAGAAAAGAAGAAGTAAAGCTGTCTTTATTTGCAGATGACACGATACTGTACATGAAAAACCCGAAGGACTCCATCCAAAACCTCATTGACTTAATAAATGAATTGAGCAATGTAGCAGGATACAAAATTAATGCCAAGAAATCTGTGGCATTTCTGCGCACTAATAGTGAAATTACAGAAAGAAAGACTAAAAAAGCAATCCCATTTACCATCACACCAAAAAAATTAAGATTCCTAGAAATAAACCTAACTAAGAAGGTAAAAGACCTATATGCAGAAAACTACAAGACACTGAGAAAAGAGATAGAAGAAGATGTAAACAGATGGAAGAGCATACCATGCTCATGGATTGGGAGAATCAACATAATTAAAATGTCCATACTACCCAAAGCAATCTACAGATTCAATGCAATCCACATTAAAATACCAATGACATACTTCAAAGACCTAGAGAGAATTCTTCATAGATTCATCTGGAACAAAAAAAGACCACGAACAGCCACAGCAATTCTGAGAAAGAAGAATAAAGTGGGTGGGATCTCAATACCAGATTTCAAGCTATATTACAAAGCAACTGTTCTCAAAACAGCCTGGTACTGGCACAAGAACAGATATACAGACCTATGGAATAGAATAGACAATCCAGATATCCACCCAAACCACTATGTGCAATTAATATTTGACAATTGGGTCAAGACAATATCTTTAGTAAATGGTGTTGGGAAAATTGGACTGATACCTGCAAAAAAATGAAACTAGACCAGAACCTTACACCAAATACAAAAATAAACTCCAAATGGATACAGGACTTACACATTAGATGGGAAACTATCAAAATAATAGACTAATCCACAGGCAGCACAATCTCAGACATGTGCCGAAAGAACTTATTCACTGATACTGCTCCAAGAGCAATGAAAGCTAAAGAAAAAATAAACAAATGGGACTACATCAAAATAAAAAGCATTTGCACAGCAAAAGAATCCATCAACAAAATAACAAGAAAGCCCACTGTATGGGAGAACATATTTGCTAATGTTATCACTGATAAGGGTTTAATCTCCAACATCTACAGTCAACTTATATAACTTAATAAAAGGAAGATAAACGATACAATAAAAAAATGGACAACAGACCTAAATAGAACCTTTTCGAAAGATGACAGAAAGAAGGCCAAGAGACATAGGAAAACATGTTCAAAGTCATTAATCATCCGAGAGATGCAAATCAAAACAACAATGTGATACCATCTCACACCTGTCAGAATGGTAATCATCAACAAATCAACAAATGACAAGTGTTGGCGAGGATGCGGAAAAAAGGGAACCCTTGTGCACTGTTGGTGGGAATGCAGACTGGTGCAGCCACTGTGGAGAATAGTATGGGGTTTCTTCAAAAAACTAAAAATGGAACTCCCATTTGACCCAGCAATCCCACTCTTAGGAATATATCCTAAGAAATTAGAAACACCAATCAGAAAGGATTTATGCACCCCTATGTTCATAGCAGTACAATTTACAATAGCTACAATTTGGAAACAGCCTAGGTACCCATCAGGAGATGAGTGGATCAGAAAACTATGGTACATCTACACAATGGAATTCTGTGCTGCCATTAAAAAGAAGGAATTCTTACCATTTGCAGCAACCTGGATGGAACTGGAGAGCCTTATGGTAAGTGAAATAAACCAGTCAATGAAGGAGAAACATCACATGATCTCACTCTTTTGTGCATAATAAAGAACATTATAAACTGATGAACAAAAGGATAGACACAGAAGCAGTAAAGCATCAAACAGACTGTCAAATTACAGCAGGAAGTTTAAGGAGAGGTGAGGTAGATAAGAGATCAACCAAAGGACTTGTATGCATGCATATAAGCATAACCAATGAACAGAAGACACTGGGGGGTTGGGATATGCCTGGGAGGGGAGGGGGCAATGGGAAGATATGTATACATGTAACAATAAAAAAATTTAAAAAAGAAAAATATTTGCATAAATGGCCAATGTGAGTTATTATAGGCGTAGTCACTTGAGGTTGCAGGTTAAAATTTTTTTTTACATAAATCTGAAGAGACACTTCTTTTTATTTAATTTTTTTTCAGCTCCTCTGTCTGTTGAAAATCAGGAAGAATCTCACTTGTGAGACCATAAAGATGTCAATTTGAAATTGCTCCATTGCCCTCTCTCTAGTACCGTATTCACCATCATCACTTACTCAGGGGCTAAAATATGGGTGGATATGAGAGATACAATGAAGTAAACATTATTTTTAACATCTGGCACTCCATACCTACATTATTACATTCCTTAAAGTTTAAAAATATATTAGGAAGTAGGTATGTTTTTGCATGCTAAAAGTATTGATGTAAACATTTTTAAATTTCTAAATTGTCAATACAGTATATTGTTTCTTTCCATTCAGTATGAAAACAAATCAAATTTATAATAAGTAAACTTGAGTTCCTTATTTTTATACAAATTTGCATAACTCATGTACAATGTCACTACTTTTTATAATGAGGAATATGTTTCATGACCACATATATAATATAAAAAATTAATATCTAAATTTATTTTCAGTGATACAAGAAAAGGAATTTCCAGAGTTAGAGAATTTAAAAATTCCAAGTTATATTAAAATGTTTAAAGCAGATTTTTCTCTCCACTATTCAATTTCTGCTCGATTATTTTTAGAGACAGTCTTTATATAGCCGTTGATTCCAAGTGCAGGAGGTTTAAACCATGTTGGAAAGTTTTATCTTATTCTGTGAAAGTTGGGCTCACTGGATTTTCACACATTGGTACTAGTGCTGTTCCCCAGCCCCACGGGATATAATTCATCCTCTTCCCCATGAGATATTTGTGAATAATTCTTTCCACAAGACATTCCTGCTTCAGCTGAACATTTCATGTAATTAAACCTTTCCTCGTGTAACAGCTGTAATTCTTTTATCATCAAGATTATCCATTTCAGCACGCAAGCTTCTTCTTTTTTTTTAATCTTTTGACTCAAATCTCCAAGCAATGTCACTTAATTTTCTCACAGAAAGTGGAAACAGGCATAGTGTAGCCTGAGTCTACGAGTGGACTGCAAATAGCACTTCCAGGGGTGTCTGACCACAGGGAACATTCCAAAACAATAGCTCCCTTCCTCAGAACAGTATGCTAACATCGTGTAGTCCAACACTGCATCAGCTTTTAGAAAAGCAATAGAAGAATGTGAGTTCATATTGAGTTTTCAATTATCTAAAAGCTAACATGTAATTTTCATAACTCAATAATAATTATATATCAAATAATCAGGTTCTAAATGTTAATGTATTTTCTATATAGTAAAGCAAATGTATATTAATAATAATAAATGCACATATGTAGCTCCCTGTCTCTTTAAGTCAGGCAACCATCATTGTTTCTACTTTAGGAATTTTTATTTTTAGTTAAATAGAGGATTTAGTCTGTCATTCATTCAAGTACCCATTCACTGATTCCTTTAGCATATATTTATTCAGCTGCTATCATGTATCAGATACTCTGGCTGATGCTGAGAATATACTTATTAGCAGAGCAGATATTATTGCTTTCCTCATTGAGCTTATGATCTAGAGCAGGAGTGGGAGAAGAGTGACATTACTGAGATGTTTATTGATTTGCTTTAAGTGTTGTGCAATAAATAGATGTGAGGTAATTGACATTTAAAGAGGTCACTATGTAATATTTAGACCACTAAATTAATTAAAGACATAGCACAGTGGCCACAAATGACAAAGCTTACAGAATTTATAGAATTATTTCAGAAAATCACTAATTAAACAAATGGCAACCACAAAGACAACATCAGCAACAACAACAGCAGACCCTGGAAACAAGAGAGGATCTTCCCAGGTTTGTTATATTATTTAAAAGATCCAGTTTTCAACAGAAATGTAACATGAAAACAGGAAAACATGTCCTAGGTAAAGGAAAGAAAAAGCAGTAAATAGAAATTGTCCCTGAGAGGCCTAAACATATTTTCAAGAACTAAAGGAAACCTTGTCTAAGGAGCTAAAATAAGAAAATAAAGAATATCAATAGACATATTTTATAAAAAGAGAACTAAATAAAAATTTTGGAGATGAAAGTATCGGTACTGAAATTTTAAAAATCTATTTCATAATGTTATTACTGACTCTTACTTATTTCTTTATATGTTTTGTGTTTTCTTTGTTTGTTTTTAATCATAATATTTTTATCACTATGTCCTTAATGGAAAAAAAAAAGGCAGAAATACCAGCTGTAATGTAACACAAAGTGTAAGTCAATTAAAACCTTTCTTGGAACACTCAACCTAAGTAGCCAATCAACAGAGTTCATTGCTTAGTTCAAAGGGCTTTAAATTAGTCTCCTTATCAACACTTTATAAAACATCCATGATAAAATATTTTTCAAAATAAAGTACTTTTATCATTAAATGCTTTGCTTCATAGTCACCTTTTAATTAAAGATAATTCTTTTCATAAAGGAAGACACAACAAATAATATTTTTCTATTACAAAGAGATTTTTTTTAGTAACAGTAATTATTTGTTGAATATTTTCTATGAATGTAAAAGTCCTTATGCTGGAAAAGGTCTAAAGCAGCAGCAATGTTTACAATGTGTTTTTAAAAACAGGTATAACAATGGTTAGATTCCTTTGGTTTTAATGGCTGATATTTGACAAAATTCTGTAACATTTAAAATATGATTAAACGAGAAACCAAGATGGCAGCATAGGTAAACACCTAAACTGCTGCCTTGCACAACAATTTCAAAACTACAACTAAAAGACAAAATGGACACCATCAAGAACCACAAGAAAGCTGGCTCAGTGGAAATTCTACAACTAGAAGGAAAGAGAAAAGCACATTGACACTCAGAGGAGCTGCAAAAGGCTGAGGTATTGAGATACGTGCATGAAGAGGACGGACGGCAGAATGCGTGGCTGGCTTTCTCAAGCAAGAGGGAGATGGAAGCTCCCGACTATGCTGAACTCCAGTTCTGGGAAAGACTCTGGGAACTCAGACTCATTCGGGGAGAAACTGGACTGTCTGGCAGCAGGCAGAACTTGAAGGCAGCTTTCTCTCAGAGGTGCTTGCAGCAATTACCAAGGGACACTGAGACCCAGGGGCCGCATAAGGTAGGGTTGACGAGAATCCAAGGCTGCCGGCTCTTCCCTGAGACTCTGTCCCATCCAAGCTGAGAACAGAGGCTTTTGCAATTTTATAAGTCTTGTCTCATAAAGGTATCTCCAGCATAGAAGTTCTCCCAGCATAGACAGCTGATCCTCAAAGCCAACTGGCCTGGAGGCTAATTCTTCCCAGTGATACAACAACAATCAATACGACTGCAACAAGGCTGTGCACATAGTCCAAAAGTGTCCACCTCAGGTAACTGGGGAGGCTGAGCCACTGGGCCCTATAGGATACCTAGCACACAAAGCTACTCTACCAACTCAGAGAAGTAGCAAAAATGTGGAGACAAAGAAACGGATCACAAATAAAAAATAGAGGAAAGGAAATGACTGGATAGAGAGTTCAAAACCACGGTTATAAGGTTTTTCAAGAATTTCCTAGAAAAGGCTGATAAATTTAAGAGACCCTCGAGGATATGAAAAAGGACCAACTAGAAATGAAGCATACACTGACTGAGATAAAAAATATTATACAGAGACCTAACAGCAGACTAGAGGACCGCAAGATTCAGGTCAAAGATTTGAAAACAAAGAAGCAAAAACACTCAACCTGAAAAAGAAAAAGAAAAATATAATCCAAAAATTTGAAGTTAGTGTAAGGAGCCTCTGGGACAATCTCAAGCGTACCAACATCCAAATTATGGGGGTGCCGGAAGAAGAGAGAGAGGAAGATATTGAAAACTTATTTGATGAAATAATGACCAAAAGCATCCCCCACCTGGTGAAAGAAATAGACTTACAAGTCCAGGAAGCACACAGAACCCCAAACAAAAGGAATCCAAAGAGGACCACACCAAAACACATCATAATTAAAATGCCAAGAGGAAAAGATAAAAAGAGAGAATATTAAAAGCAGCAAGAAAAAAACAAAACAGTTAATTACCTACAAGGAAGCACCCATGTGACTGTCAGCTGATTTCTCAACAGAAACTATGCAGGCCAGACAAGAGTAGCAAGAAATATTCAAAATGATGACTAACAAGAACCTGCAACCAAAATTACTGTGCCCAGCAAAGCTATCATTCAAAATTGAAGGACAGATAAAGAGTTTCACAGATAAGAAAAACCTAAAGGAGTATGTCACTACCAAACCAGTATAATATGAAGTCCTGAAAGGTGCTCTTTAAGAAGAAGAAGAAGAAAAAGGTAAAGATAGATATGTATTTTGTTGTTCAAAATTTTTATCAATAAGTGAATCTAAAAATCAAGTGAATAAAAAATGATGAACAGAATAAACTGGTGATTATAAAAGAACCGAGGGCATAGAAAGGGAGTGGACTGACAATTCTCGAGGGGAAAGAGGTGTGAAGGGTGTGGGAAGAGACTGGGCAAAAATCATACATCTATGGATGAGGACAGTGCGGGTGAAGTAAGAGCATAAGGTGGGGTGGGAACCTGGTGCTGGGGAGCTAAAAGGGGGAAAGAGTATCAATTGTAATATTCTGAATAAAGATTTATTAAATTAAAAAATATATATAACTAACTTTTGATCCACATATTCCACTTTCAGGCATGTTTAGTAATATATGTGTAGAGATGTTCACTAAAAAATTTTTCATCAATCAGGGCATAGTTACTTAAAGTTATATGTTCAAACAATGGAAGACCATACAACTATTGGAAAGTAATCATCTACTCACATGGAAATGTATCTATGATATATTATAGTAGGAAAAACATCTTTTTAAATTGTAATCTCATTTATACTTTATCCTCAGTCAAGGATTGTTATCATCAAAATATATGGAGAAAGAATCATTGCTCAGCCTTGACTAACAGAATTGACTTTTGGCATCAATGGCAGATGGAGGAGCTTTGAAAATAAGCCTTTGTGTCATGAGAGCCATGATACATTACTTGAAAAGGCAAAGTTTATGCTATAAATAATAGATTTGAGGAAGAATAGATGAAAGCCAGTTGACTCTACCAAGGCCAGGTAAACACACTGAAAGCTGCCTGGTTTGGGAATTGCTTAGCACCCAGTGGACAGGACGATGAAGCAATCTCTAAGGGAGTCGGAAATATACCAAGAAGGCTAAAACTCAGTGTTAATGGCAGTTACATGTAGGAGTTTATATAATAGAAAAACCTCTATTTTGAGTTTTTGCATCCCTATATTTTTGGCAATTTACAGTAAGCAAGAACTGCTTGTGCAATTTTCAAAGTGATCTTAAAATCCTAAAACTGAAAGAAAGAAGTATTGAATTTGATAAGGGGCAAGAATAATCCACTGAAATGTCTATGTGATTTTTGTGAGTTACTAATAATTCAAACATAAAAAAGAGCATTTACATGAATCTTTTATTATTAGCAGCAAGCTTTGTGAGGAAATTGTTTCATGTCCCTCAGTTATTTTTGAGGTCCAAAATCAGAGGAGGGAAGAAAGGAGAACAAGTGAACAGAAAATGTACTCACAGGGAAATCCCAGGAAACCACTGGGAGAAGCGTGGGTGGGGGCCAGGAATATGGGGAAGTGACTCACACGAAGAGGTGGATCTCCAGTTTGATGAAGGTGAGCTTTCCTGAAAGAGCCTCAAGCCCAAGAGTAGCTGTGGCCTGTAACTTACACATTATTCACATGCAGTGTGGCACATTTCATTTATGAGAGATTTCAGTGACTCCCAGTGTGTGGTATCACTGCAGTTTGTCCAAGCAGAGGCCACATGCGCTGTCAGGACATTGCTGGGCCGTGTTTGTAAACCAGTGGAGAGCTGGTAGAGTGACGTTTGACTGGAGTTTCAAAGCGTGTGCTGGAAATTCCTCTTTTGGGTTTCTGGGGAAGTGTGTGTGTGTGTGTGTGTGTGTGTGTGTGTGTGTGTGTGTGTGTGTGTATTTAAATAAGAAAGTGGTATAACCTGGAGCATAATATGCAATAGGATGATACCATGGATTTGAAATTGACCCTGTGACAATGAGCAAGGTCTCTAAGCATTTTTCTTTAGCTTCTACTAAAATGGCCAGAAATATTGATTTCTACCATTCACATCATACATATATTATTAGGTCAAATGTGATGGCACTTTTAGAACCAAGTAAAATTCTTTAATGAGTTGTTTCAGATCATGATTATTTTAAAAAAGGAAAAAAATCCATATATACCAGTACATATCAGCCTCTTCTAGATGGTGAGGTCTCAATATGTAACAAAAATGGTTGTGTTTTAAGTATCACTTCAAAACCAAACTAACTCTTTCAGCTTTACCATACTATATATATTGGAAAATCCTAGTCATAAATATTGGAATATTTGAAGTGGAGGACCTCTGTTAATATAAATACATTCTTAGAAAAGACTATTATTAATTTGATCTTGAGTAATTGTACTTGAATAATTGTTTTTTCTCCTTTTTATTCAATAAATAATTGCTTCAATAGTTAATAGTCTTAGTGAATAATATGTTCCTTAGAAAGAAAATGACACAAAAAGTACAAAAGAATAAAACATTGGACAGCATTTCATTCTATGCAATATCTAAGCTGCCATACTATGTTAAAAAAAAACTTTTTATAAAAAAAAACAGGGATATGTTTCTTGATCTCAATTAATTTTTCATTTTGCATGTGTGTGTTTACTATAGCACATTATTTTTCAGTTAACTAACTATGCTCAGTGCACATTTGAGTGTGCAATAAGAAAGTAACTTGTGATAATGAGTTGAAAGATAAAAAGGAAGCATCGATCAGACTGTCAAACCTCAGAGGGAAGGTAGGGAGGGGTAGGAATAAAGGGGGGGAGATCAACTAAAGGACTTGTATGCATGCATATAAGCCTAACCAGTGGACACAGACAACAATGGGGTGGGGGCATGAGTGGGGTGGGGAGTTGGGAAGGTAACGGGGGGATGAGGACAAATATGTAATACCTCAGTCAGTAAAGAAGTTAAAATGAAAAGAAAAAGAAAAGATACAAAGACAGACCTGAGAAATCCTTCAGAACCAAGTATCATATTAAGTAATACAATTACTCTCTACGTAGTTCAGGCTTCATTTCTCTAAAGAGACCGGCTATGCTTTGATTGCTGTAACAATTTTATATCAGGTTTCCTGGGTTGCTGGAAAATCATAAACATTTCTGCAAATTCAGCACTCAGTTTTGAAAAATAACCATTACACAATTCTCTAGTCCATTTGTTTTGAATTTGCTGTGCATGATTTAAGCGAGAGGTATAATGCACATTGCACTATGTTGCCATCTCTTATTCCACCTGATATTTAGATTTTCTTCAGAGCATCTGATTAAATCTGGTAGGCATCACCCAATCCATTGGTGGCCTACCCAGCTAGAACAAAAAAGATGGGTGAATCTGCTTTCTTTACTTGAGTTCAGCCATCCATGTTCTGCCCTTGGCCATCAGCCAGCCATTCCTGGTTCTTGGGCCTTCACACTTGGCCTGGGGCTTAAACCATCAGTTCCCCTGGTTCTCAGGCCTTCAAGCTTGAACTGAACTGTACCACTGACTCTACCTTGCAAAGCGCAGATTGTGGTGCTTCTAGCTCTTCATTATTGAGTAAGCTGATTGATTTAATTAATTACTCTCTTTTAAATATATACATGAAACACAAAAAATACAATTAGGGAATTATAATGTGAAAAACATACACTTCTAAGAAAATTATGTGATAGCTTAATGGAGCTAAAAATTTAAGCTAACATACCAGTATGTATGTAATATCTGGTAAATTAGCTTTTCTATTGTTTTTATTTGAGACAGTTAAATATTTTTATATTATTTCTGCTGCTTATAAATTGTCAAGCAATTTTGAACTCTGGAGCAGCAATTGGTAGATTTTTGTCTTTATTCAAAGAAGCTCTGCCACTTAAATTGCAGAATATTAATCTATGCTAACAAGGCATTAATGATAGTTATACTTACAAAGATGAACTTGGCAACAATGTATTCTGATTCAGAGGCTTGATTTCTTGTTTGGTGGTGAGAAATCCTGAGTTAAATATTTATAAAACACCAGCAATTTGCTAACACAACACATAAACAGGGTAAATTCAAGAACATTGATTTGAATGACTAAAGCAAGATTTTTCTGCTACAATTATCTTTCTAATGAAAGATTACCTTTTTTTGAGCAACTATAAACATATTTTATGAATTAATTAGCATAAACCCATCATCCTATACCACTAAGTTAACAAAATTAACATGGCGGTTGTGAGCCTATAATTGACACTACTTATGTATGCATCTAGCTGTCAATAAGCCACATGTAACAATCTACAAGAGATTTGTGCAGGTGTATGTATTTCCTTGTAAATACGTATATATTGGTCTCTGGTATTTCAAATATTCATGAAATTCAACTGTAGAAAGCAACAGTTTTCTAAATCCACAGCTCCTATTGGAAGAGAGCTTTGTTTAACTGTAAGTTTCTAGTCATCTGTCCCTTTCTTCTATTAGTTTTCAAAGCACAACTACAATGAACTTCAAGCAAGCTAATTTTAAAGCAATTTAAAAAAAAGACATTTCCATATATTTTGTTGTTGTTGTTGTTAATCCGCACCAGAGGATATTTTCCCATTGATTTTTTTTTTTTAGAGAGAATGGAAGGGAGAAGGAGATAAAGAGAGAAACATCGATGTGAAAGAGACACATGGATTGGTTGCCTCCTACATGCACCCCGACCAGGGCCAGGGATTGAGCCTGAAACTGAGGTACATGCTCTTGACTGGAATCAAACCCAGGACCCTTCAGTCTAACTGATTATCCACTCAGCCAAACCAGCTAGTGCTCTGTATCATTTTTAAAGTGTCTAACTAATTGTAGCAAAGCAACTATATTTCCATAATAGAAGCTTATATATTGGCACTCTTTCAGCTTTAGTTGGAAAATTATATGGAAAATATTCTGAACTTTTCATGTATGAGAAGATTCTATCTTATCTCTTATGACTGACACTTATACTATTCTTGAACGTAAATAAAAGATACTCTTTATTGTGAATTTGCATGGGTAGGTTTAACTAAAGCTTGTATCCTATCTAATAAAAGAGTAATATGCAAATTGACCTCCACTACATCTACCAGCCATGCCCACCAGGTACGCCCATCAGCCAATCAGAGCGAGTATGCAAATTAACCCAACCAAAATGGCTACGGCCAGAGAGAGAGAGCAGGAAGGAGTCTTGGGTTGCCCCTACGCTTTCCACAAATCCCAGCTGGCACTTACAGCAACAAAGTTTCAATGGCTGTGAGAGCAGAAAGCTTGGCTCCACTCCAGGCTACAAAGTTTCAATTGTAGAAGATAAATAAATCTGGAATACCAGGGCCTCTGCTTGGGGAGGACAGTTGGGGGTGACCAGGCTAGCAGAGGAGGGAAGTTGGAGGTGACTGGGCCTGCAGGGGAGGGCAATTGGGCGTGACCAGGCCTGCAGGGGAGGGCAGCTAGAGGCAAACAGGCTGGTAGGGGAGCAGTTAGGCATCAATCAGGCTAGCAGGGAGTGGTTAGGGGGTGATTAGGCTGGCAGGCAGAATCATTTAGGGGCAATTAGGAAGGCAGGCAGGTGAGCAGTTGGGAGCCAGCAGTCCTGGATTGTGAGAGGGATGTCTGACTGCCGTTTAGGCCCAATCCTAGTCAGAGATCCCTCAAGGGGTCCCAGATTGGAGAGGGAAAAGGCTGGGCTGAAAGAAATCTCCGCTCCCTTGCTGCATAAATTTGTGCACCAGGCAACCAGTAAAAATAATAAAGAATAATATCTTATTAAGAAGGGCTTTACTTAGAAAAGTTATTATGATTATTGGTAACTGAGTATTATAGGCATAACTAATAGTTTAATCACCCCAATATATTATGATGTAGGTATCATAATAATTATCATTTTTAAGGTACTAGAAAACTGAGAACATAAGAAGAAAACCAGTATAAGAATATATGAACCAATCACTGCAAATTATATCTGGTTCCAAATCATTTGAGTTGCTAGATTTAGGAAGTTTCATTTGGCAAGCCTTTGCAATCAAAATTATGTTTTCAAAATCAACATCATCTTTGTGTATATGGATTTGAGATTATAATTTTAAAGATCTAAATATGTTTATCTGTGTTAAAATTATAAGTAAAAATAAATAAATAACCCCAAATGACAGCTTTCAAAGAGAGAATATTGAATAGTTAAATATTGACTACCAAACATTTGAAAGCCAGTGAATCACAGATATTTTTTTCACATAGCTTCCTTGGAAAATACGAAAATCTCATCATCAATGTTTTTGCAACCTTATCCACATAAGATTTCTGGACTTTAAGTTCTGTGTACAGTTGGAAGATACAGAGGTGGGTGGGAGCTTCTGAACACAGGCATTCATTCTGTAATAGTTGAGAGCGTCTGAGAAAACAGCCTTGCTGCGATAAGTGACCCAGAACGGGAAGGGCTGATGAGGCACTAGCTATGGATGAGTTCTGCTATGGAGGAGCAGCAGAAAGAGTCTCAGATAGTGTTAGGAAGGAATATACAAGGCAGAAATGAAGGCAGAATGTCTTAATATCAGGGAGAAGAGTAGATAAGTGTTCATTTTTCAATATTTTCATTCTGAGTAGAAAAAAAAATTACCCTGCATGAAATACAGTGGAAACAGAGACTTTTAACTGTTTTGTATGTTCTGGAGGCAGCTACGTTTGAATTGAAACTCAGTTCTTTCAGTTTGATAGGAAGATCTGGCCTACACAAAGAACATTAAAAATACCTCACCACTTGATTTTCTTTTATTTTTTATTTTCTTCTTTTCACAAAGTGCAGGTTTTTACTGTTTCAAAGATAGATGCCTGTTGCTGTTGAGGGAGAGGACATGCGGCTAATGAGGAGCCCTGCTGAATTTAAGAGAACTCTGCAGAAAAGCGAGGATAGGCAAACAAAGGGGAAGGAGCTTCGCTTCAGACTCTGGCAAGAACTCCGTGTTCCGTCAGAGTTAATTCAATGCCTTTGAACATAGAGAGATCTCAGTTCATCTCTAGGCAAAAGGGTGAGGTTGAAAACTGGTTCCTTCCTCTGTCATTCTTGTTTCTGGTATCAGATGGCTGTGTTCTTTTGTCCAGGAGGACAACTGTCTGTGATATTGAAGTGTGACCTGGCAGTACTCCTGCCAGGACCTTGCTTTTAAATTGGGAAATGTGCCCTAGCTGGTTTGGCTTAGTGGATAAGGCATTGGCCTGCGAACTGAAGGGCCCTGGGTTCAATTCCAGTCAAAGGCACATGCCCGGGTTGCGGGCTCAATCCCCTAGTGGGGGGCATGCAGGAGGCAGTTGATGTTTCTATCTCTCTCCTCTCCCTTCCTCTCTAAAATCAATAAAGGTATATAAAAATGGATTAAAATTACTTTTAAATAAATAAATAAATGGGCACCGTATTGCTGAATGGTTGTGTGACTTTATTTACTAATTTCTCTTATCCATTGAGGTTTTTTGTTTTTACTTTTTCTTTGCAACATTAGGGCCTCATAACAGATCGTTTCTATCATTTTTCCATCTAAAATCATGTAATTGAATCATTCCCGTTTAACTTACCTGGCTATTTCTTCTATGACATTTGCCATTAAAGAAATGAAGTGCTTCCACAGGGCATGATTGTAGACGTTTGTGAAGAACCTGAGGGGTTTTGTGCTGCCATTCAGCCTTGTCATCGGCCAACCGAGTTGTTAATTTAGCATTGATCTAAGGAGCAAATGTCCTCTTCAGCATTGGTCACAGAAATAAGCCAGTCATACAACAAATCATGACTGTTTTCCTTTTCTTCTTTTTTTATTTTTTGTTTTGCTAATGATATAAACTATTTAGTGTATAGAATACCTTTACAAACCTCACATTTTCTGAGCAATATTTATAGGATGAAACACCACTCCAAAACTGAAATCATTGCTACATATTTGTTAATCACTTGTGATTTGCTAGGCACACGTGTAGTGGCTGCAGCTCACATATTAGCTCACCTTTTTAAAATATCCAGAATTCACACAGAGGATGATTTAAAGTCTGTTTTTGTTTTTTTAATGTTTTCATGCAATCTCAGAGTTACTGTGGAGCCTTATATGTATCAAATTTTTAAAATTCACTCCTCCAAAACACAAATAGACTAATTTTTTTCCAGAGCAGGAGCTAGTTTTGTCCTGTGTTCCTTCTCATTAAGCTGAACAAGAAGCTTTTACTGCAAGTGTGCTTCCTCTCACCCACAGCTGTTTTCTTCCCTGCTGCCTCTAGACATTGCTCTCCTGTTTTCATGTGCTTTATCTTGGTATTTTTAACACACCCGCTAGAACATCCCTGTTTCCTTTGCCACTGTAGTTCAGACTGTTTTCATTTGTGACCCGCTTTGGGAATTTTTTGCTTCTTTGTCTCTAGGAAGGAGCACTGTCTGCCAATCAATGGCTATTGACTAGCTGCCTTCTAATGGGACCAAAAAAAACCACCCTACTTCTTGCAGAACATAACTTTGGAAGATAATTATGCAGAACTGCCATTTCTCTACACACACAGACCGGCAGTAATGGCATTTTAAAAGTAAATGCCTGCAGAGGGGCTGCACACAAGGAGTGAGCCACACAGGTGATGAAATGACAGGCCATCAGGAGAGAGATTTAGGGGCAGGCAGGCTCTTTGGTATCGCTGAACCCGTATTACGTGTATACCTGGTTTTTGAAAGATACTTTAATAGGAAACCGTGAATAAAGATTTTAGATTTGTCACAAAATGTCCAGTTCTGTAGAGCCTTCATGAACACAAACCAAAAAAATGCATTGCATGAAGGCATTTTTGCTTTGCATCTAAGCTAACAAAGGAACCTGGAGCATGTGGGATTGTACCAGTATATGTTTAACAGTGATTTCCTTATTTTATGTACTTAAGCCTAAAAGAAAAAAATTAGTATTTCCTTGTGAAATCATCAAACAAGTTGAATAATCCATAATGAAACTTAACAATATATTTTATAACTTTTCTCATTTTTAGAGTTATTTTCCCTAAGATTGTGGGTACTCAAAAGTAAATTAATAGCTTGTAGCTGCTAATGACCTTCCTGATTATGCATCCAATCTTTCCTGGAGCAGGAGAGCATCTCCTAGCTGTGACTTTCCAGATTCCTGCTGGTTCCTCACAAGGAAATCTCAGTCTCAATAAGAAGTCATTTAGGGTTCTATTTCTTATGGCCAAATCATCTCTACAGAGTATGTAGTCTAGAGGTAGGGAAGCTGGAGAAACAAAATATTGGAATAGACAGAAAAATCATTAGACACAGTTGCAAAGAGTATGAGCTGAATAGATTATGGTAAGAATTCAGAAGTTATCTATGGCTAAACATAGAAAGTTAATATAAAAGGGGATTTAATTATCTTAGATAATAGAATGGGGATTTCCAAGAAACATCTAATAGAATTAGAAGGAGAGAAAAGACAAAATAGAGACAACGTGGGCATGAAGGCCTTGGAAGAAGAATCTTGAGAATATTCTGAGACCATTACAAGATTGATAAAAGATAAAAATTCTTGGATTCGGTCATCCTGAATAAGAAGAAAAATAACTACAGACCTAGACATAACAGTATAAAATTTCAGAACTCCAGAGATTAAAAAAAAAAGAAGAATCTCAGTAGCACTAGAGATAAAAGATAATATGTCCAAAAGAATAATAAGAATTCCCTATCATGTAGATGGTAACCTGTTCTTTTTTACTCTTAGAGAAACTAAAAGGAATAGAAATTTTCCATCCTGAAAAATTGTGTATTCTTCCTAAAGCCTCTCTACATATTTCCAACATAGATGCATAATGTAAGCCTATTATATGTTTGTCTGTATAGACTGTGAAGTCCTTCAAAAAAAGATTTTTGTCTTATTCACTTTATCTCCAAACCATCACACACAGGGCTTGGCAGCTAGGTAAAACTCTTTCAATGATAGAGAGAATAAATAAATGATCTATTCTATGTAATTTACTTAAACTGCTTAATGATAATAGTTCATCCTTTCTCATAACTACTATGAATGATCATTGTCCCTTTCTTAGGAGAATTTGGTGTGACATTATGTGAAGGGAATATTTAGGAAGGCCATCTGCATCAATATTTCTTGTCTACTAAGATTTTAATTTGATTATCCACTATTATTTATTTACTTTTTTTATAGTTGTGTTCCTACCTGAAGATTTCAGATAAAAGAAAGCGAGAAATTATGGTGAATTTGCAGTATAGGTAATTGGATTTTTTGTTGTTATTCTTTTTTGGTTGGTTTGTTTGATACTCTGAACATAGTGAATAGAAAATGAGATTGGAAGAGAAATAAAGAAAAGGAACAAAATAAATAGGGAAGGCTGAATATCACTTTTCTTATTTCATAACTTTGTCTAAGACCTATGTGATTCCTTAATATTTATGACTTTAAATATCATTGTATTGTCTTAAGGTCTCTTTCTGACTCCACTCAATGGAGGAAATAAATGAACAAGAAGTTAATTCTTGAAGTGAGAAATTAGAGTGAAACAGGTTATTTGATATAATGTATTCTAATGAAATTATATATTTGATGATCAGAATCATGAATTCATCAGTGAGTCATTCCTTATTTAGAACTGTGTACCTTCATCTCTGTTTATTCCTAACCACACTATCTACTAATAGTACAGGTCTCATTAATTTTGAAAGTCCTATTGAGCAAGATGCTCTTTTTGGTTTTCAAATGTCAATTTCTCTTGATATCCAGGCAGATAAGCTCTAACATTTCAAGAATTTACATCATAGATGCTGAAGGCAGGTTATATTTCTAACATTATTTATTTTATTCTAAACAAACAAGGATTCTCAAGTGTAAAATAATACCTCCCTGAAATGGAAATATTTCTACATTCTTTGCTAGCCTTCCTGCATATTAAACATTTTTTTAACTTAGAAATATTAGACTTTATATTTTAATAAAGACCAGGTGCACCTTTTAAAACATGACTCCAAACTTCAGCATTTTTTCTACTATGCTCATTTTTTATTTCAGTAATTTGCATTTTATCTTTAGACAATCAGTATGGAAATGCTTCCATTTACAAGTGGCTTAGATGGTGAAAATTACCGTAACATATGCGACTGGGGAGAAGTGCATGTGTTAGTGACTATTTGATATAATGTTCCTTATGTTTCATCAAGCAGAGGCACCGGTGAAAGGAAAAGAAGGACCTTCTCCTGCGTCTTTAAGTACAGAGTTCAAACTGGCACGTTCTTGGGACCAACATTCGGTATTCAAATTTACTGCATCTATTTGCACTTTGAAAAAGTTATCTGCTTTAAATGGAAAAAGAACAAAAAAAAGCTTAATTGGTTCTCTCTCTTTTTTTTCTTTGAACAGCTAAAAAAAATGTGCATATGAGGATAGGAAGAACTTGCATTGAAAGAGCATGTGAAACATAATATCATTATTTCATTTTTAAAAATTATAACCATATTATTTTCTGTATGCCATAATGAGGCTTTGTCAAGGGATACTGTAGCTCTGTTAAGACCATAGATTTAATATTACTATAATCTTTTCCATCTTAAAATCAGCAAACATGACAGTAGATAGCAGATCAGCAACACAAATTTGAGGCTCAGTGTGAGATTCTGTTCCCGTCTCCTTCCAGTCTGTTGACTCGAATCCATTTACCCCCAGCCAATCTAGCAATGAATGAATGATTGTTCCCCTGCTTTTGCAATAGCTGACTTATATAAAATCAACCTGTTGCAGTGGCTTGCACTGGTTATCATTATGAATAGATACCTTCATCTTTGCTAACCCCTCCTTCTCTATTAGGATCCCCAGATACCTGGACTTTGCATTCTGCCCCTAAGAGCTCAGGATTCCCCATCACAATTCTCATATCTTAGTGTCTTAAAAACTCTTCCCTTTCATTATAAGTCCTTGTATAATGATACACTGATCCAAATGGACATGGTGAAGAGTGATAGAGAAACAAGATACAATATTGTCTAATATAGTCCAGGCTTCTACTTTCAAAGTGAATGTTGTTTAAAGCTTTCTAAAGAGCACTTTCATTGACATTTGAGGCATCATGGACATACATTTGCAGAATCTTTCTGGAGAACATAGTCCTGGAATATCCTTAACACATACTACATTGACCTCTGTTACATTCCATTTCTTCCAATGTATTTCTGCTATAACTTAATTCAGACCTGTAGATCAAGCAATCTGTGGTCACCACCTAGGCAGAGAAGGGTCAACTGGCTTTTATTTCAGCAATTTGAAGATTTGTTTTCTCATTTGTAATATGTTCTTCTCTTGAGAAATTATCTACAACTTTGATTTTAATTATTTTTTTCTGATATGTGTAGGCATAACTTTCCTACTGTATAGTCTGCTTGGAGAATACTGAGATTCTTAAATCTGTGAATTTGTATCTTTCAGCAAATTTAGGACTTTTCCAGTCATTATTTCTTCTAATATTTTTTTCTTCCTTTAGTTACTCTTCTCTCCTTTTGTGACTAATTACATGTATGTTATACATTTTCCATTGTCTCATAGGTTTCGGCAAATACAGTATTTTTCTGTGTATAAGACCTGATGTATAAGACACCCCCCACTTTTCCAACCCAAAATTAAGATATCAATATTTTAAACATAAAACAGAATACATTTTTACCACTTGTAATGTTTACATATTAGTACTATGATATTACACAGCACATCACTTTATTCAGCCTCTGTTGCATCACTGCTGTCTTCTTCAGCACTATTAATTCCACACATCAATTTCTTCAACTTCTATTGTATTACTGCTGTCTTCTGAGCCACTATCTATATATGTGAGATCATCCTCATATACTGGTGGCATTTTCTGAGGTAACTTTGTGTTCTCATGGCCCACCCTTCTCTCCTAATGAAGTTGAAGCACTATTTTGCTATTTCTGTAAAATAAATAATGTTCATTTCACTTGAAAACATTCTTGCCTGACATTGAATTAGCTTGGTTGACACACATATGCCACTCTGATGCTGCTCCATAATCCAAGTCTTAAGCCTCAGCTCCAAGTTTGCCCATTTTGCTGGTTTTCTTCTCAAGGCCTTCTTTTTTGGCGTCTTAAGGAGTTGTTCTTCCTGTTTTCTCCACTGTCTGATCAAACATTCAGTGGGAGGAGGTCCAAATTGTCTCTCTGCAGCTCTATTTCCATGCTCTTTTGCAGAGCTGATTACATTCGGTTTGAATTTTGCAGAGTAAAACTATCCCTTACTGATATTTTTATTTTTCTTTTTTGACATATTCATGGGCTGAAAACTCTCTGGTCCCTGTTGCCTCTGCACATTCTCCACATGCACCTCCAATTAAGGCATCAGCTGGTATTAGTAATAATAAGCCTCCTGATTGGAGGAAGTTTGTTTGATAAGGTATGGGCAGCTACGCACCCTCGAGGATCCCTCCTCCGCAGACTTCTGTGCATAAGATGCCCCATGATTTTCATTCTAATGATTTTAGAAAAAAATAACATCTTATACATGGAAAATATGTATGTTCATTTTTTTCAATCTTTTGTTTTGCTCTTCAGATGATTTCTCTTCATCTTTAAATTCACTGACTCTTTCATTTCCTTTGTTATCTATCTTTGTTGTTGAGCCAATTTGGTGGTTTTATTTTCTCTTTTTCAGGTACTATTTTTTTTTCCAGTTATAGAAATTCAACTTGGTTATTTTCTTAGAGATGTTTCATAGTAATGTGTAATATAGTACATTAGTATACTTAATTTCCCAAATTGTTTTCTCTTTTAAAAAATATTTTTATTGATTTCAGAGAAGAAGGCAGAGGGAGAGAGAGATAGAAACATCAATGATGAGAGAGAATCATTGATCAGCTACCGTCTGCACACCCCTACTGGGGATTGAGACTACAACCTGGGCCTGTGACCTTGACTGGAACCCGGGACCTTTCAGTCTGCAGGCCAACACCCCAGGGTCCTCCTTTGTTTTCTTATTAGAATGTTGAATAAAAGATAATGTCTACAGTATTTTCTCTCATTTGAAGACTAATTACATGTATGTTAGGCATTTTGACATTGTGATACAATGATTGTTGTAATAAAGGTCTATAGAACACTACATGGTAAAATACACATTCCTGCTTTTCTAAGAACAAAGTAAAAGAACTCCTGCCTGGTTACACTGTAGCATTATCAAAAATCTCTGTAGTAAATAAGCATGGACTTGATTCAAAGACATAAGGAGTTGGAACATATATTTTTCTTACCATTTGTCTTCCAAGTCTTCCAACTCTTGAAGCAGTACATAAGTGATGTATATGTGTGTGTGTGTGTGCATGAGTGTGTGTGCATGAGTGTGTGTGTGTGTGTGTGTGTGTGTGTGTGTGTGTGTGTTTGTGCCTGCAATCAGGAGTTGAATAAAACCAAAGAGCATATGACGTTAATTCCTTTCTTGGCTAACCAATATCAGATCACAAGCCAATAGTTGTTATGAGTCAGCACACGCATGTAGATAGCATTTCTATGGCCAGGTAGCGGGGAAAGTCTACACTAAAGAATATGTAATTATCAGATGTCTTGATGTCACCATTCAGAGCTGCTTTAGAGTTAATGGTCATATTTTCTTTCTTTTTTCCTTTATTGATTAAGGTAGTATGGTAACATTTTCTTCAGAGAAAGGTGGAAAATACTAGCCCTTGAATGTCACTCTTCACTGTCCTAACGTTCTCACTAGAAAAGCCCCTCTCTCTGGACAGATTAGATTCTAGCTAACTGGCTGGAGCTTAATTAGGCTTTGTTGACATAAAGAAATTTTGCTTATATTGTAATATACTTCTGAGTCTCTATTCCTCTTGAAGAGCTACTTATAAGTGAAGACTACACATTAGTTAGTCTCTGTGGGCTGCTCTAACCAAGGCACACACTGAGTGGCTTATACCACAGAAATTTATTGTCTCAGAATTCAGAGGCTAGAAGTGCAGAATCAGAGTGTCAGCAGGAACATGCTACTCCAAATGTTCCTGGGAGGGACCTTTTCCTCTCCTGGATGCTTCTAGTTGCTTGGCATCCTATGACATCCTTTGGCTTATGTAAGTATCCCTCCAATCTTCACATGGCGTTCCCTGTTGTGTCTATGTGTAAATTTCCCTCTTTTCTAAGGACACCAGACATATTGGATTAGGACCTTTCTCTACTCCAGAATGACCTCATCCTAAGCTAATTAGTAACATATGCAACTACCCTATTTACCAACAAGGACACATTCTAAAATACTGGGATTGAACTTCAATATATGAATTTGGGGGACACAATTCAATGCATAACAATCTTTAACATATTTACCTTTATTTGAAGCCAGCTTATGCTTGGACTCATCTATGCTTCTCAAATTTGACAATTATGGGAAACAGAAAGAATTCTGCAACAAAATTTTATTGTCAATTTAACCGAGGGAAGAATTAATAGGAAGCAGTTTAGGATGAGAAACAATTACTGTGTCAGATCAAAAGGTGGAAGCTGTAGACTTTTTAAGTATTCCTTTTATTGATAGAATTACAAGAAAATAATAAAGTCTCTCTTTGCCAAGGAGGCTAACTATGAAGGATCTTCAATTTTAGATTTTGAAAAATCTTTTTTAGAATTTTGTTTTTAGTAAGAATGTTTTATTTTAAAAGTTTTTCTTTTTACAGGTTCATTTAGAAATCACATTGTCTCTCTTGTTCAACATAGACCTTGTGCTAGAAATATATGAGGTACATGCTATTCTTATGGGTTCAAAGGGTGTTCACAGCACAATAAAAATGGCATAGATTTAATTTAAAAGAAAAGCATAATAGTTTCACTTAAAAATACTTCTATTATGCACTCTTCAGAATAATAAGACAATGGAAAAAATATTGTATGAGAAGGAAATTCTGTTCTTGAGTAAAAATTATGCCAAAAGTATTTTTGAATTTTTCCATGTAGCTCTTGCTTTCTAATGCATGTATCATTGACTAGAAAGAAAAGAGAAGCTTTTGTATAAAATATTTCTACCTCCTTGCATACTAGATTTTTAAAATATTATTTCATAAAATTATATTGGTGAGAAACCAAGACGGTGGCATAGGTAAACTCCTAAACTGCTGCCTCTCACAACAATTTCAAAATTACAATTAAAAGACAAAATGGGCATCATCCAGAACCACAAGAAGGCTGGCTGAGTGGAAATTCTACAACTACAAGGAAACAGAAAAGCACACTGAGATGCAGAGGAGCTTCAGGAGGCAGAGGATACTGCCACACATGCACGCAGAGAGGACTGGCAACTGAGTGTGCAGCAGGCTTTCTCAGGGAGGAGGGAGACAAAAGCTCCTGACTGTGCTGAACCCCAGTTCTGGGCAAGACTCTGGGGACCCAGACTCATAGGAGTTGAAACTGGACTATCAGGAAAGAGAAAAGCAAACTGAGATTCAGAGGAACTGTGGAAGGCAGAGGTAGTAAGGTGTTGTATGTGGAGAGGATAGGCAACTGAGTATGCGGCTGGCTTTCTCAAGCAGGAGGGAGACAAAAGATCCTGACTGCACTGAATTTCAGTTCTGGGTGAGACTCTGAGGACCCAGACTCGTTTGGGGAGAAATAAAACTGTCTGGTAGTGGGCAGAACTCAAGGGCAGCTTTCTTTTAGACATGCTTGTAACAATTACTGAGGGACATTGAGACATGGGGCCTATTAAGGCAGGGTTGATGGGGAAACCAAAGTTGTCTGCTCCGCCTTAGACTCCCCCCATTCAAACTGAGCACAGAGGCTTTTGCAAGTCTCCCACAAGGGTGTCTCCGGCACAGAAGTTCTACTAGTGTAGACACAGCTGATCCTCACAGCCAACTGGCTGGAGATCAATTCCGCCCAGTGATACCAACAACAATCAAGACTTAACTACTATAAGACTGTGCTCACAGCCCACAAAAGGGCTCACCAAGTGTATCCACCTCAGGTAACGGGAGGCTGAGCCGCTGGGCCCTATAGGACACCTAGCACACAAAGCCACTCTATCAACTTAGGGAAGCAACCAAAATGTGGAGACAAAGAAACAGATCACAAATGCAAGAAATGGAGGAAAGAAAACGATTGGCTATAGAGTTCAAAACCACGGTTATAAGGTTTTTCAAGAATGTTCTAGAGAAGGCTGATAAATTTAGCAAGACCCTCAAGGATAAAAAAGAATCAACTAGAAATTAAGCATACACTGACTGAAATAAAAAATAATATACAGAGATTCAATAGCAGACTAGAAGATTGCAAGAATCAAGATAAAGATTTGAAATACAAAGAAGCAAAAAACACCCAACTGGGAAAGCAAAAAGAAAAAAGAATCCAAAAATATGAAGATAGTTTAAGGAGCCTCTGGGACAACATCCAGCATACCAATATCCGAATTATGGAGATGCCAAAAGAAGAGAGAGATCAAGATACTGAAAACCTATTTGAAGAAATAATGACTGAAAACTTCCCCCCACCTGGTGAAAGAAATGGACTGACAAGTCCAGGAAGCACACAGAACCTCACATAAAAGGAATCCAAAGAGTACCACACCCAGACACATCATAAGTAAAATGCCAAGAGCAAAAGACAAAGAGAATATTAATAGCAGCAAGAGAAAACAATTAGTTACCTACAAGGGAGCACCCATACGACTGTCAGTGGATTTTTCAACAGAAACTATGCAGGCCAGAAGGGAGTGGCAAGAAATATTCAAAGTGATGACTAGCAAGAACCTACAACCAAGATTACTCTACCCAGGAAAGCTATCATTCAGAATCAAAGGACAGATAAAGAGCTTCACAGATAAGAAAAAGCTAATGGAGTTCATCAGCACCAAGCCAGTATTATATGAAATGCTGAAAGGTATTCTTTAAGAAGAGGAAGAAGAAGAAAATGTTGAAGATGCAAATTATGAACAACAAAATACATATCTATCAACAGGTGAGTCCAAAAATCAAATGAATAAAATCTGATGCACAGAATAAACTGATGAATA
Organism: Lasiurus borealis; assembly: GCA_004026805.1. Classification (NCBI taxonomy): domain Eukaryota; kingdom Metazoa; phylum Chordata; class Mammalia; order Chiroptera; family Vespertilionidae; genus Lasiurus; species Lasiurus borealis. Next base: position 20,499 of record PVJN01004176.1, on the reverse strand, counting down.
TAATAGAATTAGGGACATAGAAAGGGAGTGGACTGAGAATTCTCAGGAAAAAGGGTGTGGCGGGTACAGGAAGAGTGTGGGAGCCCCTTTCCATGTCCTGCATGGTTCGGGGTTCCCAGTTCAGGGTTCTGGTTCTGAAGGAGGCCGCAGGCAAACGAAAAGAAAGACTAGAGAATATTAATTTGGCAATATTGGGGGGCCAGGTGGGAGCCTTCCTCTAGTGGAAAGGACTACCACTTGCTCTGGCCTTTTTCTCTCTTTTATTAAGGCTTTGGGACACACCCCTAGCCTTTAGGCAGGAAAAAACAAAACAGAAATTAACATGAAACAGATAGAGGCTGCTTCAGCTAACAATGTTTTCATCTAAACAGTGAGTAATTAGCTCTGACCTTTCAGAACAGTTAAGGTTGACCAGCCTTCTGGTCTCCTGTTTACATCCATTTACTGAGAACAATGTTTGGTTTCGGACAGAAGAGACTGGACAAAAATCGTACACCTATGGATGAGGACAGTGGGGGGAGGTTAAGGGCAGAGAATGGGGTGGGAACTGGGTGGAGGGGAGATATGGGAGAAAAAAGAGGACAATTGTAATCTGAACAATATTTATTAACTTAAAAATTATATTGCCATAATTTCATTTTTTTCTTTTTTGTAGTGTTGATCAGCAAAAAATGAGAACAATAAAACTGCAGAAAACATATTTTGGATAGCTAAATTGAAGCCAAATTCATGTTTACATAAGTAATGTTAATAAGATTTATTGAGCTCCTACATATACAAGTCATTGTGTTGAAGTCTGCACGATGGTGGGTTACAGTTGAGAAGGGTGTCTGAAAAATTAATAAGAAATTTTACTACATAGCTGCATTTCAAAGTACAAAGATAATGAATTTCAGAATACCAATAATTCTTTCAACTAAGGAGATCAGAAAAATCCTCATGGCCATTGTCCATGTTGGATGTATAGAGTAGATACAATTTTAATAAATGATGGAGAGAAAACATTTTTGAAGGATTAAACTGAATTAACCAAAGTCTAGAAACCCAAGCTAAAAGTGATAACAGAATAAATAGCAAGAAATATAATTTTCACTGAAGGTCAAAAATTGGTAATAAGACTAAAAGGGGTGCTAGGAGCAGAAGATATAAGGCTATGAAGGCCAGACTAGTTTGTTTAGATGATACCTATTGGAAAACAGTATGACCACAAATATTTTTAATAGTGGGGTGATATATTAACAGCAGATGTAAAATGATTGTGTTTGCACTACACAGAGCACATTTTATTGGAGGGATGATCAACTAAGAGAGACTTAATATTCTTACCAGCTCTGAGAGAGGACAGAGAACCTTATTGATGGGTGTAAAAAACAAAAAGAAGGACACTGTGTCCTTCTTTTGTATATATGTTCTTTAGCTTAATCATTAAATGACTTATTTATGCAATTACAGTGTATAGACTTTGCTAGATAGCATATCATATGTGTTAGTGGGACCAGTATTACCAAGCTCTGGACCTCAAAGAATTTGTGAACATTTATTATCCAGAAAATTTCCAACTCGTTTATGTTTCTGGCTGTGGAGAGCAGGAGAATGTGCCTCACAAGCCTCTAACTACAGGGAGCATAATTGGTCTAGGGCCTCAGCTGCTGTGCTTCCATCTGTGCTCACATTTGCCACATGGGTGTGCTTCCTATGAGCTGCCTCCTGCTGTGACTGCACGCTGCAAGAATACGGAAGGTAGACCTGTAGCTGGTGGGCATGGACATCCTCTGAAGATCAACCTAGGCTCAAGGATTCCCCAACAGTTTTGGTGAAGCTTTCTTAGACCCAGGATTTCAACAACCTTCTCTCTCTCTCTCTCTCTCTCTCTCTCTCTCTCTCTCTCTCTCTCTCTCTCTTTCCCTCCTTCCCTCCTTCTTGTTAGAGTTGGCTCTTAATCTGGCAGGTCTCCCTGCCTTCTCCAGTGCCCTCTTCTATTTCATCCCATAAAGACATTTTCCTCAATGAAATCATTTTAAATCCTGTATTGGCATCTACTGTTCAGTGAACCCAGAATTCTCTGAGTGATCTCAAAAAACATGAGCAAGACAGGGTTTGGGACTCACTCTCACACTCCCTAGTAAGCAGATAGGACAATATTCTGCTGACCAGGTAGGGCACACAGCTTTCTGGCACAAGTTGGCAGATCAGTTGTTAATATCACTGCAGGTGTCCTTAGAAAATATGGTGGAGGGGATGCTATGGCAGGTCCAATGGTGAAAATATTTGAAAAACGGTGGGGGACATTGCTTACAAAGCGTTTGGGATTGACTGGTTACCGCTAAATTGTAATGACACCAAGCAGAATAATGAAAGGCTGAGAGCTGTTGATAAGTGCTTAATGGTTAAGTGTGACAGCCTTATAACCTTGACTCTTGAACTTTCCCTCCCCAGGGAGGGTAGCACTTCAGCTGTGCTGGTGAGAGAGGCCATGGGTAGATGATGGGTGGAAATCAGGGATGCAGCTGAACATTAATAGTGCAGAGGTCACCACTCACCCTGAATTATCTGACCCAGGAAACTGCTACAGTGGTCGGCAAACTGAGGTTCAACAGCCACATGCAGCTCTTTGGCCCATTGAGTGTGTCTCTTCCACAAAATACCACGGCCTAGGTAAGTCTATTTTGAAGAACTGGCATTAGAAGAAGTTTAAGTTTAAAAAAATTGGCTCTCAAAAGAAATGTCAATCGTTGTACTATAATAGAAAACCGGAATAATCAAACAATGTTTGGAGTTATATTTATTTCTCACGGGTCCAGAGGAAAATTTTTCTCAAACTCTGGAGAAATGCAAAAATTTTCCCTATTTATATGTTTTTACCTTCTTTGTCTCCCAAATATGGAATGTTTCCCACCCCTTTGCAAGTTCTTAAAGGGCCCCTATGTGCTGAGGCCTTGAAACCTCAACCAAAGACCTGGCCTGGTGCCAGCACTGATAATTTTGTCCAGGCAAGGTTTAATGGCCTCTTTGAAGTGAGAATAGTCTCATTTTTCCTTATTATTTAAGCAAGCAAACATTTACAGAAGCCAATAGCAAGGTTAAAATTTCAAACAGCGGTTTTTATATAAGATGGATGCTTCAGTACTATTAATATTTGGCTCTGTTGACTAATGAGTTTGTCGACCACAGACCTATGCTGTTTACAATCCTCTGTACTTGCAGGACTGGGGGAGTCTTTTCCACATGGTGGTGTTTCTGCTTCTCACTGTCTGTATTCCACACTGAGCTTCCTGAGAGTAAGAGGCCTTTTCTCTAGACTGGCTGGAAGCAGATGATCACAAACACTTAGGGCTTGTTAGAGTTATAATAGAAAGGGCTTGTGACCAGAGTTACTGAGTGAATAAGGCTTTGTTTCCTTGCACTGATCAGAACAATGAACCATCTCATTCTCCCAAGATCTTGAACAAGAACTTGTCATGTGTAAACCACCTAGAGTCTATACCTGTGGTTCTCAACCTTTCTAATGCCGTGACCCTTTAATACAGTTCCTCATGTTGTGGTGACCCCCAATCATAAAATTATTCTTGTTGCTACTGAAAGGACAAAGCAGGAACGAACTCTCCTCCAACTTGTCCTATAAGGCTGGGCCCCCTGCCTAAACCCTCTCCCTTTTCTGGGAGTGACCACAGGTGTGCCAGCAATGTCCTAACTTCCCTGACCACCGTCCGAATGGACCAATTAAGCTCCAGGAACACAGTGAGGGTCCTAATAAGGCTAAACCACAGAAAAACCCTGACCCAAGAGACCAATCTCTGTAATCCTCGTCACTTCCCTAAGCCCACCCAAATGGCCAAACCCCATATAACCCACTGTTCTTTCCATGGAATGCTCTCTTGCCTCACTGCTGCGCCAGAAAGAGGCTGGGAGCCAAACCCAGGTTTGAATAAAGACTCTGCTTTTGCATCGGAAAAAGGCTCCCTGGTGGTTGATTATTGGGGACCCAGAACTCTGGGCACAACACTACTTCATAACTGTAATTTTGCTGCTGTTGTGACCCACAGATTGAGCACTGCTAGCAGGGTCGCCTAAGACCATCAGAAAACACAGACATTTACATTATGATTCATAACAGTAGCAAAATTACAGTTATGAAGTAGCAATGAAAAAAAATTTTATAGTTGGGGGTCACCACAACATGAGGAATTGTATTAAAGGGTCAGGGCATTAGAAAGGTTGAGAACCACTGATCTATACTAACGAGCCCAAGGATGTGAGGGCTTAATTTTTGCGATTTTAATTTTTTCCCCTTGACTTTGTTTTCTTCTTTATTGCTATCCAATGGCTTCTTGCCTGCTTCTCTCTGCTAATTCCTTCATTCTTTCTCTCTCATGTTCCTGGTATTTTTGTCTTAGTTTTTTCTTTTTTTGACAAGCACATCTCCCAGTCTCTACATTGTTGTTGAACAGGTGATGAACAAGGCAAAAATGCAAGAGGGCTGAAATGTTTCCATAAGCAAAAATATATGTTTTATTTATTATTTACTATTGGAATCATGTTGAGAAGAATTTGAAAATTTCAGATTTTTATATACTTTTACTATTCCAGGTTTCTTCTTTCATATTTTAAATGTGTTAAAGAGATTCCCTGAGGGAAAGAGTAAGGTTTTGAGTTTGAGAAATATTTATTCAACTTTATATCTCAATTTCTTTCTTAGCAAGAAAGATACTAGATTTAGAGAAGAGTTATATCCCACAACTAGATAATGGATCTAAAAGGAAAACCCTTCTCTAACAAATTTGTGGTGTTAATATTAACTTCATTCTATGAATTTCAAGTGGTTTTACTACATGAAATATACCACCAAATATACAAGAAATTTAAGGAAACCATGTTTTAGATAAGTAAACCTTATTACCAATGGCATAACATGGAATTAAATGTGCCAGCCATAGTGTGCATTCTTCTGTCACTGTGATATTTGATATTGATTCTGTATTTTTACTTACATATTAATTTATTTCTGCACTCTGTTTTTGTGAAGATGTTTTTAGAATACCCAGTTTCATGCAGACAGGTGGTGTGTAGTACCGTGTTACAGAGAGCTCATTCTGCCAAATGTGGGAAATTATGCTTTGTGTCTGCTCAGAATGAGATCCAGTCATCACTTGGGAAAACTAGATTTAAATCTCTACTCTCACTTGTTCCATTATTTAACACTCTGTTTCTTAACAAGTTCACAGCACAGAATATGTGCTGTTAAATGGATTGAAAGTCCAGACATAATATTTAGTTCTGAAGCAAATACTTATTTGAAATGGGTTGAAGTCTAGACATGTGAAGCATTATGTAATTCTTTACTGAGCCATTAGTTTTGAGATTACACTATGAAAGGGTATCCAAGGTGACAAAGTAACTAATTTTTCCCCTCTCTTCATTTGACTGTCTGTGGATGTGTGTTTGGCAGCATAATTGTGACTATAATCTGGCCGGGAAACCTGAGTGGATCCTCTTTCCCCTGGTGTTTTTCCTGTGACAACTTCTATCTTTCAGGTAACAACACATTTTTTTACTTCCTCGGGGATGACTTCACTGTTTCACCTGTCAGGACAAATTTGCTGTTACATGGCCTCCGTTATAGCATTTTGTCATAATTATAATTTTACATTTTGTTTATTTAGTTATATGGTTAGTGTCAGGCTCATCCACTAGACTCTTTCAACTTAATGTGTGGCTCATGTATATAACATTATTGGAGTCACCTGGGGTCTTGTTATAAAAGAAGAATATTGGGCTTAGTCACAGATATACTAAATCAATCTGCATTTTAACACTAATCCAGTGATTCATACTCACATTAAAAATTGAGGAGCACTGCCCTATACTATGAACTTCATGAGGCCATCATTTGTCAAACCTCAGTACTGAACACTAGTCTTGGAATGCATTTATTGAATAAATTTGTTTACGGAATCAGTATATGTGGAATGTACCAGAAGTATAAGCATGTGAACGCATTGAAAAAATACAATTTAGTTCAGCTAAACATGAGCCTTTAAAATTTTTTAAAGTTGTTCATTTGGCAAATATTTAATTCATGCCCATCACAGGCCAGCAAAGGTAATTTTAATAGGTGCTTGCAGTATACTCATTCATGGTCATTTAGCTCTTCCTAGCAGATAAGCATTTAAGAAATGGATGTCAGAGAACTATTTAAACTTGTCCAATCAACTTAATTTACTAAGCTGAAGACTATTGTAATATATTTTTATTAATGAAACACTAACACTAATTTTATAGAATAATGGTGTTAACTGATAGCATGGGTTATGGACCATCCTTCTGAACTGTGAGGTCATGACCCTGAGAGCTGTGATGAATGCATTTGTTCTGATGTCCACATGGTGCCCATAGCAACTCTTTGAAATGGGATAAGGCATGAGTTACAGAAAAGGAAGGTAGGTAAACTAATTGGGAAAAATCCTCTAAATTGATTCTTCAACTTAGCTTATAAATCATTAAAAAACCTAAAACTGTCATCCATTTATTCTAGGGAACAATGCTAGATCTGTAAAGTCTTTAAAATAAGTAGGTATTTTAAATTCTGAATTTTTAACACGTCTCAAAGGTCACAGATTAAGAAAGGAAAGACATAGTCATAATGTGTTGATTGGGATTAAGACAAGTCTCTTGGTTTATTGCAGCAAAACAATATAATGACAGATATACAGGATAACCTATAAACTCAAATTCAATTGGTCTAGTTATCTTTTTGCTATCATTAAGCTGAAGTACAGTAAAGGTATCTAAACTTAGGTTATAAACTTAATAATTAGATTTTTTCTTCATAGAAAAGATGTATACAAAACTGTACAACCATTTATTATAGAAATGTAGGTTTTTCTCAGTGGATCTAATTAGAGTTCTGGACTTCTATCCTTTTGATAAGATATAGATTCTCAGATCACAGGGGGTCTGAATACAGCTGATAACTTTTCAAAAATATTCAACAGTTTGATATTATTTGAACAGTCAGTTTTTTAATTAGCTGAAAAGAAAAATTACTAGAATAACTTGAAAGAAAGTATATATTACTTACTACATTTCATGTGCTCAAGTGTTTTATTTCTTATTAAGTTATAATAATAAAATGTTGATATTTTTTCTATGGAGGTAAATAAATGAAGAAAGAAATATTTGCATAGGTATGTATTGTAAACACTGACCATTTTAAAAGCATTAACTTTTCTGAAGAAAACACTATCAGACAATGTAACTTAAACTAAAGATAAATTTTAATTATTAACTATATGCCAATTTTTAACTTAGATGTCTTAAAAAGAAGACCTTTAGAGATTGATTGGATAATATTTTTATATTTTTTTACTCTAGGTGGGGCATTTTCCATTGCCTTTATTCCGGTTAAAGCTCTAGTTTTTATTCTTTTGTTCATGCTCATTCTCAGCAATCTTGAGAAACCACCAAGTTTGAGGGATCAACAATACCAGATATTAAGCTATGTAGCCACTGTTCTCAAAACTGCCTGGTACTGGTACAAGAACAGACATATAGAACAATGGAACAGAACAGAAAACCCATAAATCAACCCAAGCCATTATGCTCAATTAATATTTGACAAAGGAGGCATCAGCATACAATGGAGTCAAGATAGTCTCTTCAATAAATGGTGTTGGGAAAATTGGACAGATACATGCAAAAAAATGAAATTAGACCACCAATTTACACCATACACAAAAATAAACTCAAAATGGATAAAAGCCTTAAATGTAAGATGGGAAACCATAAAAATCTTAGAAGAAGCCATAGGCAGCAAAATAGCAAACATTTAGAATAGTAGTATCTTTAACGAAACAGCTCCTAGGGCAATGGAAACTAAGAAGAAAATAAACAAATAGGACTACATCAAAATAAAAAGCTCTGCACAGCGAAAAAAAATCAATAAAACAACAAGAAAGCCTACTGCATGGAAAACATATTTGCCAATAGTATGTCAGATAAGTGTTTAATTTCCAAAATTTATAGGGAACTCATACAACTTAACAATAGGAAGGTAAACAATCCAATCCAAAATGGGTAAAAGATCTACATAGACAACTTTCAAAAGAGGATATACAGAAGGCCAAGAGACATATGAAAACATGCTAAAAGTCACTAATCATCTGAGAGATGCAAATCAAAACAATGAGGTACTATCTCACACCTGTCAGAATGGCTATCATCAACAAATCAACAAAGGACAAGTGCTGGCAAGAATGTGGGGAAAAAGGAACCCTATTGCACTGCTGGTGGGAATGCAGACTGGTGCAGCCACTGTGGAAAACAGTATGGTGTTCCTTAAAAAATTAAAAATGGAACTTCTATTTGATCCAGAAATCCCATTTCTAGAAATATGTTCCATGATAATAGAAACACTAATCAGAAAGGATATATGCACTCATATGTTCATAGCAGCACAATTTATAATAGATTTGAAGACAGCCTAAGTGCCCATCAGCAGATGAGTGGATTAGAAAACTGTGGTACATCTACATAATGGAATACTACACTGCTGTAAAAAAGAAGGAATTCTTACCATTTGCAACAGCATGGATGGAACTAGAGTGCATTATGTTAAGTGAAATAAGCCAGTCAGAGAAAGATAAATATCACATGATCTCACTCATTTGTGGAATATAATGAACAACATAAACTGATGAGCAAAAACAGAACTAGAATCATAGAGAAGCATAGACTATCCAACCTATGTCCCTGTCATTCTCTTCCTGTGCATGTGCATGTGTGTGTGTGTGTGTGTGTATGTATGTACACACACATTAATCTACCCTCTTAGCAAACAGAAGAGAATTTAGCTGCTTGAAGATTGTAGGCCCATGAGAATCTTACCAGATGAAAATGAAGCTCAACCTCTCTTCAGCCATTTAAAGGAAATGGCAGATTAACTAACCCAATTATTTTTATTGAGCAGAATTAGCAGAGTGGGAAAACATTTTTATAAAAGAATAAATCCCTTGCTGTGAGAAGCAAAATTACTTTCATCTTTAGTATGCTTTTACTCCATTTCATCACACATAATGCATATTACAAAATCCCATGTTATTTTGGGGCCGCACTGAGGAATTGGCAGACTAAAAAACACAACCACTAGAATTTTTAATATCTTGATCCAAATCACAGAACTGTTGTTAAAATCCATTTCATTTTTACTTTCCTGTCACCAGCCTCCCCCTTTCTGACAGCATATTTAAGTATTAGCTCCTTTTCACCATATATGTATATCAAATATTGATATGCCTCAGAATTATCGATCAGGTCTGGCTGGGTGTTACAAGGAAGACTTTGACCTCTGCATGAAAGAAGCTGTGGCCTCAGGGCGTAGCTGAAAGGACTTTCGAATGATTCGAACCCAAGGTTTCAGTAGAGGAGGAGATAGTGTCTCTGGGAAAATCCATGGGCCTGGAGGTGGATGAGAGAGACGTGAATGAGCTCGTCAAGGAGCACTCTCTGGAACTCACCACGGAGGAGTTATAAGAGTTGCAGTCTCAGCAACATGCGGAGGTTCTCCAAGAAATTGGTTTCGAGGAGGAGGAGCCACAGGTGGAGGAGATCTCTACAAGTGAGATAAAGGAGATCTTAGGAATGTGGGAGAGGGTGTCAGACTTCGTGGAAAAGAAACACCCCGAAAAAGTTGCTACTGGTTGCGCATCGGAGCTGTTCAATGAAACTTGCCTCACCCATTTCAGAAACATTCTGAAAGGGAGGAAGAGGCAAACCTCGTTGGACACGTTTTTTTGAAATCGGCCAAAAATGCAAAGACCATTAGCAATTAAGTTCAGTGAAGATTAGTTAAGTTACATTCGGTTTAGGGATAAAGTGTAGCATTAAGAGTGCAATGAGTAGGTAAATACACTTTATATAAAATCAGTTTATTCTTTTACATTCTCTTTTATTATGTTTTTATACAATATTTGTCATTTATAAATACATTTTTCTTATTCAAAAACACATAACAAGAACAACTGGGGTGGCATTTTGGGGGCTGGAATGGATTAATGGCATTTCAATTGATTTCAATGAGGAAATTTGCTTTGAGATAGGAGCAACTTGATATATGAGCAAGGTTACGGAACGAATTAAACTCGGATCTCGAGGTACCACTGTATTTAAGACCATTGGTAAGTTCTCTTGGGCATTATTTTTATCCTATTAGGAAAAAAAAAATATGGGCAGACAAAAATAATATTAGTTAGTCTTTCTTTCTCCTGTGCTCGATCTCTTTATTTTCTCCCTCACATCCTCATCATTATATATCCATCTCTTAAAAAACTCTTGTGTACTGAATAGGAAGCAGACATCCTCTTATACAGTGGAGGCAGAGTTTTTCACATGGTTCCTGCTAATGTAGGGCATACTGTTTACCAGGTTACTCCTTCTATCACCCCCCCACCCCCACCCCCCCCACACACACACACATACACCCACACACCTGGATTTGCAGCATCTCAGGTAATACCCAAATTACTTTTAGTAAGTGATGTCCTATCAATTTTTCACTAACATTGGTCTGTGAAACAGCTGTATCAGCATTACCCAATCTTCTTAGATAAAAATACATTCTGGAGACCCACCTAGATTTACTAATTAAGGGTCTCTGAAAATGAAGCCTGAAAACTTTTATTTTTAATAAGCTTTCAAGAAATTATTTTGCAGAGGCAGAGACAGATATGGTCCTTCTTTTGTTTGTTATTTGTTTCTGTTTTGTTAATTCTTACCTGAGGAAATTTTTTTCATTGATTTTTAGGGAAAGTGGAAAGGAGGGGGAGAGGCATCAATGTGAGAGAGACACTGATAGATCCTTCCTCCCCCCAACTGGTGGGCGGAGTTATGACATAACCAGCGTCTGCTGCAGGGACATCCCCTTAGTGTGCCAAGTCCCCGGGGGCCAACCCCTTCATCTTCTCTCAACAGGCATGTCCACTGCTGCACAGGTTGCTGTCTCCCAGTCTGTGAGGCAGTTCAGCTGGCTCCTTCTTCTCCTCCCTCTCATCTAATCCTGATTTTTCTACCTCCTCTGTAGTAAATCTCACTTGTTAGTGTGGAATAAACCTCCTCTTTAGACATGACTTGGTCTCTGACTCCTGTTTTCTGTGCCTCAAACCTTACATAATCATGGATTGGTTGCCTCCCACATGTCCCCCTACTGGGGCCGGGAATCCAGCTTGCAACTCAGGTACTTGCTCTTGGCCAGAATTGAACCTAGCTCTTCAGTCTGCAGGCCAATGCTCTATCCACTGACCCAAACAAAACAGGGTGGTCAACTCTTCTTATACTTGAAATCACTTGATTCTATTTCTATAGAGTAAACCTGACAAAAGAAATCATTAATAGCTGCTAATGGTTCAGTGTTGTCCTAAGAAGAATTTGCATTTGAAAAATAAGATATTTGCATTTGAAAAAATAAGATTATGGAATAAACATTCAATTCAGGAACTGCAGGGTTCTAATAAAGAACTATTTTTGGCAAGCCACCATTGGCTGGCATGCCTCAAAATCCACCATGGGATGGGGACAACTTCCTACTTCTAAAGTAGGATTATCTACTAAAGAAGAAAAGTAAACTTTTAGGTAAGTACCAATCCATCAATTTTATTGTGAAAGTTGTGGTGTATAATGGAAGGGGGAAATATTTGAACAAGCCCATTAAAATGAAGTGGTTGAGTCACTCTTTGCAGAAATACAATAAAATGAGGTGATGACTCATGTGCTGTCTCCCTTTTCTGGCAAGGCAGCTGCTCTCCATTAATGACCAACAGTGAGGAGTGATCTGCCTGCCCTTTTTCTGGCACAGGGGAACACACCACCTGTTCACTTTAGAACTACAGCTTCTGCAAAAACAAATTGTTAGGATTGCTGACCGGAATGGAAATAATGTGTAGCTTTTATGCAGAAGCATCAAGAAATTCAAAAGCCTTTGTTTGTTCTCCCTGGCTAGTGTTTGAAATTGCTTGAGAGAAACAGTGCTGTCACTGGAAGATGAAAATCTCTGACACAATGCAAATTGTTAACTCAAGTGTTCCATATTAATAAAATGGTTTCTGATTCATTGGAAGCTAAATGTCCCTGGATCTATACTGACAAACACCTGTGGGAAAAGCTATGCATTTTGTGAGTGTGAATCTGATGTAGCCTTTTTAGTCCTAGAGCAGTAATAGAATTCAATCAAGACAGATAAGAAAATGGTGCAAAATTTTTTTGAAATTTTCATTTTCATTAACTATCATGGTTTATGCCATATAAAAGCATTGATTCTCACTATTTTTGTTTTCTCTTGCCTACCCTAATTAAGGTTCTTATATTTACTGGGAGTAAATGTCTCATTATTTCATTTGCAGATTTCTGTTTCTTTAACTGCTTAGCATATCCTCCCAGCTAAATTTACCGCATACCATTACCTATCTTAGTTAATCACAGACACCATTTCTTTAAGATGTTGGCTAGCCTGCTGTCTATTCTCTGATGAGATCTCAAAGCAGAGTAATTAAAGGGCACTTCTAGCACTTCTAAATATTAATATTTGGAAGTTTAACTCTTCTGGATCAACTTGAGTTTTTGAGTTAAAAATTATTAAAACTTGAAAAATGGCTAAATTTTTAATATGCGTTTTAGTTTTTTAAATTATGAAAGAAAACTGACTATTCTTCTCTGAGGACATAAAATTTAGTAAAAAGAGTATCCATTGTATAAATCTCAATATAGTAAAAATGTTACTTTGTAATAAAGTACTAAAAATCATTCCAGATTGGAAGTCTGTCAAGTACTGTGAAGGTTTTACTCTACTTTAAGTTAACAAGTTAGTCTGCCATTTCATGGATCCTGGAAAAAGACATGAGACTCCTGGGTCAAAGATAAAGAATTTTATTAGCCACAGAACAATAAGAATTATAGGCATCTGCATGTTTGTACCAGTTTTCCTTATGCCCAAATCCCATAGGGGTACTGCAAATGTGCTCAGATGGGTTAGTGTCTATATTGTACATCAATTTGTCTGTCTGCCTGCCTGCCTACCTATTTATTTACCTATCTATCTTATCATCTACCTACATTTAAAGACACTATCAGAGGAGAAATCTCTAGAGGAAATAGGAGAATGGGAGGTTGTGGTAGCTTTTTTACCTAAAACCTAGTGAGAGGTATTTAGTGTGAACAATGAGAGCTTACTGTGTGACCCCTGGTGTCTAGATTGGTACTGACTTATGCATAGCCTAGGATTTGTTTGGGCAAAAGATGTATGTTTTATATGAACCAGATATAGGCCACATGCAAAAAGATTGCTTATGGAAAATTGTATTGGGTCCTATTTAGTAAAGTCAGAGGAAGAAGTAAAGCTGAATTGACTAAGAGAAAATGAATAGCCTCAGATTTTTAGGGGCTGATGACTATTAGTTGACCGGTTGGAATATGAATGCAACATGTTGCAGTAAGGGCATTGCAGATTAGTGAGCCCTGGTAATGAAAAAAGATCTTCTAATAATTCAGGGAGGAATACCTTGGGACTGAACAGATTTAATTTCAGAATGGAGACTGTATTTGTTGTTTTGAGTATAAGATTTTTTTTAAGACTGAGAATTATTTGGCATGAATAAGTTTTCATACAGGGGCAAAGAAAAAATTACTCCCAATGTACAAATTTAAAGGGTCAAAACAAAGGTATTTTCTGATTGTATATTTTAGAGTCATATTTTTATAACATTCTGGTTACATAATGGGATAAATAAGGTAAATAGGAATTAATATGTAGGTATTGGTGATATGGAAGAGAGAATTTCTTATATTCTCATTTCTTCCTTATATACTTTTTTCTTCACAGACTCATATTTATTGGAGCTCTTCATATTATTTGTAGAGTAATCAGTATTATATTAGTTTTTACATCAGTAATTTTTAAGCACTCATTATAAATAAATAACCAAATATACTGTGTTTTTCTTTTCTTTTTCCTTGGTACACACTGAAATATTCCTACTTCTAGCTACTTATCACTGATAAATGAATTTTATCTCCTTTCCTGTGGCTCAATGACAATCTATTTTCTCTGCCCTGAGTTATTTGAGTTCCATGTCTGTGCCCTCAATTCAGCTCCTATAAAACGCTATGTTCTGCATCATTAAGTGGGTTTTTATAGCCCCACTTCCTTGGCAGAAAGAGTAAGATTGAAGCTTGAGCTTCACCAGCACTTAATTGACAGTTGTGGTTCACCTTGGAAATTCCTGTGTGACTCCATTAAATGTTCCTTAAATTGTGGTATGTGAAGTTTCAATGTGTAACCATTTTTCTCCTCCACATGGGTTGTGTTCATCAGGATCACTTATTAATTTTCATATCAGGTTCAGAGGTCATCAGAACCTGGGCAGGGCTAGCTATCCCTACCCCAAAATGACATATCATTAAATAAAATATAGCTAATAAAGCAGTAATGTGACCACACTTCCCAGAGTAAATACTCTGTTTTCTATGTTGATTCCATATACAGTGCTATCAACAACGAAAAGGTTTATTTATTTTTAAAGTATAAAATATAAAGAGGTTTTGAAATCGGTAGGTTGTTATTTGTCAAGGCAAGTTAATTGTGGCGTATGCTTAACCTTCCACCTAAGACTTCATTTATGAAATAGGTGTATTAAGGAATCATTGTTCATATTAAATCATTTTATTATGTAATTACCTGGAGCTTTTTAAGTTTAATTTAATTCTACACAAGGTTTGTCTAGTAGGAGTTCAGAAGCTGAAATTGTAATGAAATGTGAACGGTTAACATCCCTAGAGCAGCCTGAGAACTGTACAGGAATTCAGTGGCTCCCCGCTTTACCTGATGCTATGCTGAGCTGGCTTCTGGTCTCCATTCTGGGCTGTTCACATAGACTCTATTTTCTGAACCCGAATATGAATCAATCATTTACAACTTGTTTGATCTTGCTTACTTCTAATTATGTTTAGGGGAGTTTTGAAGGCAGCCATTGAGAAATTAAATTGCGAAAATGATGTATTCTCCAAAGTCCAAGATGTAATTAGATTGATTTCATTAGTCATGGTGTATTTCATTACTTACTGTTTCTAGACTTTATATTTATGAAATGCTCCATTTAATCTGACCAGATATCCCCTTCAAACTGCAGAATTCTACTTAAAGCACTTCAGAGTGTCTTATGATATTTTGCTATTTTATATCAATGTGATCTTTTTATGATTTGGAAGTAGACTGACATTTCCAAATAAACATGATTATAAAAAATTCTCTAGAAATTCAATATCTGCTTATTTATTTATTTAGCATGTCATCTAAATCCACTTGCTCATTCAGTATATATAACTTAGAAAATCACTATGGCATCAGAATAGGAAATATTTAATCCTATATATAATTACTGTGTTTTCTGCACTGAAGAATGCCTTACTTTTGCCAGTCAGAGAATTAGAGTGTTGATAAATATATAGGGTACCCTGGCCTGTGTGGCTCATTTGGCTGGAGTGTCATCCTGTACACCAAAAGGTGGTAGGTTCAATTCCTGGTCAGGGCACATGCCAGGTTACAGGCTTGATCCTAGGTTAGGGAAACAAGCTAAACTAGCCTGATGCTGCATGGACTGTGCAAATACGGAGCAGAAACTCTGAGCCATGGCTTTAATCCTAGCTCTCTGAAGATATACCTGGACTTTTTCCTTCTTTGATGTATAATACTTTATCCTCCCATGTGAGTGTCAGAAAATGCATTTTCTTGTAACATCACAAGAAGCCCACTTATACCACAACAGGTGGGGACATGAAGAGCTCCCCACTAATAACACTTCCACATAGATAAATTATTGGTCTAAACTAGATAATCCTGCCAGTGATTAAATAGCAACAGGAACAACAAAACCAAAATGACAAGAAATGCAGCCAATCAAACCACAATTATCAATAGTATCTTTCCATATACATTATAAAATATTAGATATAAAGTCCAAAGATAACTAAATTGAATCGCCCTCTAAGTAATGTCACTAAAAATGAAGGCAGCGAATAGAAGTAAATGTTAATATATGCAGGTCAATGCATATCATTGTTGAGAGTTCTTGTCTTTAAGTACTGAGACAAAGCATTTGTGTGACAAAGTCTTGTCAACTGAGTAACTTAGAGTAGCAATTACCTTTTATAAAGACTCATAATACACCTTGGAGTCAAAATCATATTTTTTTTTGGTAAAAGAAAGGGATTGAGAGACTTTGAATTTTTAAATTTTGCTTCTTATAGGAGTATATGTAAATTGCAAAACATTTGAAGATGCTGGGGCTGTAAGTATGACTCAATGGGAGGAGACAGTAATGCTCAGACTACAGTATGATAAGTGGCAAAACAGGTATGTTAGGGAGTACAGTTTTACTTGCTGTTGGGAGAAAGATGGCCAAGCTTACTTCTAAATAGTTGGAATAGGAGGAAGTATAGAGGCCTTGAGATGTGAAAACAGGGAAGAGGTGTTCACAGAACAGCAGGTCTTTTGGAGAAAAGGGAGGGTTTCTGAGAAAATAAGCAGAGGCCATCAGTCAGGAAAAAAAAAAGTACAGGTAATCTTCATTTCTTCCTTTTTGTGTTACACATTTTAAATTTCTTAGTTTCTGAGAGAGGTACAGTACTCCTAAAACCTGCAGCCTTAGAATTAATCAGACCTACTTCCAACTCTATTCATGCAGTAGTTCACCAGCAGAGTTACTTAGTCATTGTTTTGTTTTTCTAGATTTTAACTCCTGACATGTAATGGCAGGTGCTAAAATTTTCCGTGAAACATGAGAGATGTGGGAAAAGGTGCAAAAGGCATTAGCAGCCTGAGTGGAGAGGCTATTTGGAGTCTGAAGTACTTTATTTTTTGAATTTTTACAGATGTGTGTGAGGATTTTTGAGCTTTAGGTGAGAGTGAAAATCATCCTGAAAAAAAATATGGTGCTTCTTTTCAAAGGATGACTCATCAGGACTCATGAAGGCAGTTTTTCTTTCAAGGTGATGACAGCTTAAAATTAAAGCTATTATTTTTCTACTGATGCATATCTGGTCTATTAATTATGCATTCAATATGTCAGACACAAAATGAGTTAAGGGATAAAGATGAACAGATCAAGAAAATCATAATTGTTAATAATACAAATATCTTCTTAAATCGTTTCATAATTTTATGCTGATCTTAATATAATGTTTTCATTAAATACATTTCTACCCAGAAAAAAATTAATGCAGATCTAAATTAAGTAAACATTGATGCATTGTATTATAGCCCAAAAACACACTCAAAATATGTTCTGGAATAAATTGAGCAAATTTTTGGAGTTGAAATTTCCTTCTACCAGACCAGTAGGACATTCATCAAGACTCAACCCTGCTTCATTAGGTGCTCCACACTCAGCATTTGCCACTAATTTGCTGCGGAATATTCGGCAGCATCAGGCTGACCACCTGCCTTGTTGTTATCTAGAACTGTGCTCTTCCAATATGGTGGCCATTAACCACATGTGGCTACTGAGGACTTGAAGTGTGGTTAGTCCAAATTGACATTTAAGTGTAAAATATCCACTAGAGTTCAAAGGCTTAGTGAAAAATAAAAATGTAAAAAAAATCTCATTAATTGTTTATATGGATTATATCATAAATGATAATGTTTTGGATATACAATACTTGGATATATACAATACTGGATCTGTAGAACATTTTGGCTATATTGTTAAAACTAATCTTACCTATTTTTATTGTTTGTGTGTGGGTTTTTTTTTTTGTTTGTTTGTTTTTTTACTAGTTTAAATACAGCTACTAGAAAGCTTAAAATTACGATGTGGCTGACATTTTGGCTCACATTTGTGGCTTACATTAGATTTCTTTGGGACAGCACCAATCTGGAATGTTTTAGGGGGCTGGCACTGTCATATGCATGCATTGATTTCCCCCTGATTTTTAAGGCAACATTAACATTTATAAAATTATTATATCACCTCTATTTCCCAGAAAATCACACTGTCTTCATGACTTTATTTCACTTTTAAGCAAATTAATTCTTCTAAGAAAGATGTTTAAGAACATTTTTGTTATAAGCTTCGGATAATTTTCTGATAACATGTTTATTTTGCCATCTCATTAAAATATTTTATTATAACATTTTATATTTAAAATTAATTTTTTAAAAATATATTTTATTGATTTTTCACAGAGAGGAAGGGAAAGGAATAGAAAGCCAGAAAGCCAGAAACATTGATGAGAGAGAGACATCAATCAGTTGCCTCCTGCATGCTCCCTATTGTGGATGTGCCTGCAACCAATGTACATGCCCTTGACTGGAATCGAACCCGGGACCTTTCAGTCCCCATGCCGATGCTCTATCCACTGAGCCAAACCAGTTTCGGCTACATTTAAAGTTCTTTTTCTTTAACAGTTTCAAACCATTTTTCATTGCTTTCTGATATTTTCATTTCCTATTGAAATGTCTGATTTGAGAGCTAATGTGTGTGTGTTGGTTAATTTTACATGTAAACTTGCTGAGCCAGGATGTCCACATAAGTGTTAAAACATTATTCCAGATGTTTCTGAGAAGGTTACTCTTTGGATGAGATTAATGTTAACATTTAAGTAGGTGGATTTAGAATAAAGCAGCTTTCTCTCAATAATGTGGGTGCATCTATTCAATCAGTTATAGGCCTAAATAGAACAAAAGACTGAGGACATTCTGCACTGGACAGCCTTTGTATTTGAGCTATACCATTAGCTGTGTCCTGGGTTTCCAGTCAGCCAGCCCATCCTACAGATTTGGAACTTGCCTGCTTCCATGATGATGTGAGGTCATTCTTTAAATGTCTTCCTTTACACACACATCCTACTAGAATTGGCTCTGTTCCTCTGGAAGAACTTGAACACTTCCTTTACAAAGTACTTTAAAATCTTTCCTTGAATTAATGGCCTTACAATTCTTAAACCTTTATCTAGGTTTTTCTTTAAAAACAATATTTTTATTGATTTCAGAGAGGAGGGAAGTGGGAGAGAGAGAAACATTGATTGGCTGTTTTCTGCACACTCGACACTGTGGATCGAGCCCACAACCCAGATGCCCCACCGGGAATCGAACCATGATCTCCTGGTCCATAGGTCAACCCTAGACAACTGAGCCACACTAGTTAGGCTCCTTTATTTTTTAATTACACTATGTGTCACACAGGCACCCTTTTCTATTCTTAATAATTATTGGTCAATATTTCTACAAATATTTCCTTCACCCATTTTTCTTTCTAGAACAGATGTGATACTTTTTTTTTTCATCACATTTCTGATTTTTCTTTTGTTTTCTCTATTACTTTTCCTTGACCTTACCTTCCAGCTCACTAATTCTTTCTTTGGCTGTTTCCATTCTGCTATTTATCTCATCTGTTATATTCCACATTCAGACTATTATAATTTTTGTACACAATATTTCTACTTAGTCTTTTACCACTACTTATACTTGTTTCATTTAATCATATCCTCCCTGTTTCTTTGTAATGATAATTTTAAAATCCTATTTATTCTGCCTGATCTGGTACATCTATACGAATTGTTCGATTTTCTTTGTTTCCTATATATGTGTTGTGCCCTATATTGGCTTCTTGTTTCTGTCTCTCTTAATGGTATCAGCTATCATAATTGATAACATCGTGTGGGCAGTTCTCAAGGGAGACACTTGTTTGTGCACCTGCTCCTGAATTTAGATGAGTGTGTACGGTGGGGAGGGTCAACTCAGGGATTAAAATCTAATCTCTGACCATTGTCAGTTTACAGCCTCCTCTCCACCAGGCTTCCTGTAGTCATGGAACATCCTAACAGTTCAGTGAAGGATAACCATCAGGTAAACAATTTGGAATTTGTTATCTTACCATTTGTGATACCTCTTCAAAAATTCCCTATTAATGTCTTCTGGTTTGACTTCATAAAAAGGTTTCCTTTAATATCTCAAGAGGCCATAGCATCAAGATCCTTTGAAGTACAAAAATTTAAAATTGGAAATGGACACTAAATGAAAGCTGAATCATCTCAGCAGAGTACATGAAAATTGGTATTAATATACTCCCACAAATCCCTCAGTGGTACTTACTGGGAAAAATACTTTTATTCCATCTCCGAATCCAGTAAATTAAAGCATTTTACTGTTAGCTCTGCCCTTGGTGTGAGAGCCAAGTTTCTTGTTTGTTCTCTTCTGGTGCTTTGTTCTCTATTCCCTAATGTGATTTTGTTACTGCAAATCTTTCTTGAACTGTCAAATGAAATGGATTGGGCCAAGGTCCCTGATTCAGACAATTTCTCTGCCTGAACTTGCAACTTCAGCTTAAGTTGTTCCAGTTGGCTCTTTCATGCCTTTGGAGACTCCACTCAAGGTGATTAATTTGTATCCTTTTATCTGTTAGGAGAGAAGAGCATTGTCAGTGGTCAGGAATTTTCATGTTGACCCTGGAATCCCTTTGA
>PVJN01004175.1:0-92772 GCA_004026805.1 Lasiurus borealis | reverse complement strand
GAAGGTGCATTTCCATAGAATAAGGGAGCTGGGGGGGGGGGTAACAGAAGGAACATTTCCATAGAATAAGGGAGCTACAGAAGGTGCATTTCCATAGAATAAGGGAGCTACAGAAGGTGCATTTCCATAGAATAAGGGAGCTGGGGGCTGCAGAAGGTGCATTTCCATAGAATAAGGGAGCTGAGGGCCACAGAAGGTGCATTTCCATAGAATAAGGGAGCTGAGGGTTATTATATAGGATTATATAGGAGACTTTCTAGAAGAAGGAAACAAACTTCCATTTAATGGTGAGTCTGATGCTTGCTGTAATAGCTGGCTGTGTAGGATGTAGCTGCTCCTGCAATTATTTGAGACTCTTACATTCGGAGCAGATTCATATGCCTAGTTATCTAGGCCAGTGGCTGGCAAACTCATTCATCCACAGAGCCAAATATCAACAGTATAATGATTGAAATTTCGTTTGAGAGCCAGATTTTTTAAACTTAAAGTTCTTCTAACGCCACTTCTGCAAAACAGACTCGCCCAGGCCATGGTATTTTGTGGAAGAGCCACACTTCAGGGGCCAAAGAGCCACATGTGGCTCACAAGCCACAGTTTGCTGACCACAGGACATGACATAGCATGGTCCCTGGTAAATAGCATGTGCTTTATAAATTACATTTTCAAGATAAACTGAATTATACCTCATTGTACCTATAAATACTCTAAAAGTCAGACAAAGCCATTCCATTTATTCACTGAAAAATTGTCTTGATGGTTCTGACTCAGAGGATGATTCTTTTCCAACGAAATTCATTCACTCGTGGTTTGAACTTGATCCCTTCTTCTACAGGTTGAGTGGTCCTGGGAGCTTACGTACTTTTCACCACCGATCTGCTACCCTCACATAAGACTTGTCATTGTTATTCAGCTAAGGGACACTAACCAGTATCACAGACACCTAACCCTGGCTGATGTGTCCAACGTCATTACATGTAGGTAGGAGTGCAGCTAGAATGCAAATGCACTGGCAGCAAGGCTCTACCTTGGGGAACTGGTCTGCTCAAACCTGGTCACATGAGTATCTTAAAAGCTAAAGAAACCTGGGTAGTATGTTTGTATTTCCTCCCTCCTTGGAGTGCTTAGCAATGATCTTGCATTTTTCATATGTGATGAGACAGAAATGCAGATTGGCAAAGAGAGGCTTTTCAATTAATTCTGACAAAGAAAATGTGTATTCATTGCCGAATGTGTTAGGAACTGTTCTGTGATTAAGAATGTTTTCTATGCTGAGACTGGTTTGGCTTAGTGGATAGAGTGTCGGCTTGTGGACTGAAAGGTCCCAGGTTTGATTCCGGCTGGGGGCATGTATCTTGCTTGTAGGCACATCTCCACAGTGGGGTGTGCAGGAAGCAGCTGATCGATGTCTCTCTTCATCAATGTTTCTGACTTTCTATCTCTCACCCTTCCTCTCTGTAAAAAATCAATAAAATATATTTAAAAAATAATGTTTTTTCATATGTTATAAATAATAATACATTGAACATAAATTTTATAAAATGTTTCTAAATTAAAAAAAAATCACATTTATAAATGAGATTAGCAAGATATAAATTTAACCTTTGGTCTAATACTGTGTCCTCTCCACATTATTTCTATATAGTTTTTCTATCTTTTATAATCCTTTGAATACCATATCATGTAGTACTACCCCTCATGTTTATACAGAATTAATTTTTGTTTAGAATTTCTTTCAGAGCCAGCTTACATCTAAATATTGAAAGCGGTGCTGTTTTAAGCTCCATCTAGGTTTAATTTAATGCTCTAAACACTGCATTTGATGGCCAATAATAACTAAAAAGAATGTCCCATAAAAAATGAATCTGATATTGGTTGATGTGTTTCTTCCCTTCACCAGCTATCCGGAATGTAGCTCAGTTTTCCCCACATTCATCCATAAAAGATAAAAGTGTGGTTGTTAAAAGACTAGTAGAAGTTGGGTCAATATTTCTTATTCAGCAATAACTTTGAAGTGTTTCACAACAGACCTTTACCATCTCTTTTAAAAAATATATACCATTTACAGGTGGCCATTAAATCTCTAATAGAAGAGATAGTCTTGAGATTTTTCTAAGGAGTGACAGTCTTTTTTATTTTGGTTTCCGAACTAAGGTTACTTATTTTACCCCAAACAAGATGGTTACTTCCAAGTCGAGTATCTTGAGTGGTGCAATGCGGTGTAATGTTAGGTAATTACATACCCCTCCGCGTGTTGGTTTTCTAATGCATCAAATGGCAAGAGTGTCAGGTTCCACCATATAGAGCTTTTGTGATGATTCTATGAAGTTATTACCTGCAAAGTGCTGTGGTTGGCATGTGGGGAGAGCTTAGTACAAGTTGTCTGTTATCACTTCTTATTTAATTGAATCTAAGATGTTATTGATTATCAGATACACTCTTGTTATAAGCACCACTAAGGGAAAAAATCCAGCCAATTAAACCACAACAACATGGTTTATGATGCAGAATGCATATTTTATAGTCACTGAAAGAGCTTTTCTGCACTTACTTCAATATAGATTTTAATCAAGTGTGCCTCTTGTGCATACACCGGGAAGGAGAAATATGTGAAATAAATTAGATAGCTTATTTCAAAACTTTTAACACACAGGGTCCAACTCTTCTGAATCATGAGTCAGCATCAAGGCCATTAATTCCATGTCTTTCCTTCAGTCTTCAAGGGCATCACTGATGTCACCCTTCTTTTTTTTAATAATTTTTTATTTTGTATTGAAAGGAAGGGAGAGGGAGAGAGAGATAGAAACATCAATGATTATTTCAGAGAGAAAGGAAGATAGAGAGAGAGAGAGAGATAAACATCAATGATGAGAGAGAATCATTGACTGGCTGCCTCCTGCACACCCTTTACTGGGGACCGAGTCAGCAACCTGGGCATGTGCCCTTGACTGTAATTGAACCTGGGACCCTTCATTCCTCAGGTTGACACTTTATCCGCTGAGCCAAACTGGCTAGGGCACTAACGTCACCTTTCTTACCAGTGGTGCCTTATTGTCTCTGCCATTTCACAACGCTCACATTCGTGGTGAAAACGCCGATGCTGGCACTTCCAGGCTGACGACAACAATGACATTCATCTCGGTGTCCCTGCTGCATGAGGCAAAGCAGCAGTTTCTGAGGAATGAGAGATTTTCGTAAGAGAAGGGGTATTGTTTGTCTTCTTCATTAGAACATGAAGTGCCAGACCTGCAGCAGGTACGCACCATATTAACCCGGAGAGAGTGCAGTAGTGCCCTACTTCTGCATTTTGCTATTTTGCTTTAGTTCTCAAAGAGCTACCTTAGGAAGAATTCCAACACGAACTGTCAGTTTCCAGCCAGTTTTCATACTGAGTATGGAAGGTGAGTGATGAACAGATAGATTCGTACAAGACAACTTGCACACGGCTTTTAAAACTGAAATACACAATTTTATGAAGAACTTTATTGAAAATGTGATGTCCTTTTAGTCAATACATACATGTGGCACATGATAAATCATCATGATGAATTAATTATGTAGGCAAATCAACTTAAAAATAGACTATAACCCTAGATCCTAAAAACTGCTATGTATTAATTATTCACATTTCATTGACCTAATTATACTAGTATATTATCAAGGAATGTTCCAGAATGTTCCTAATAAATTGAATTTCTATGATACTTTGCTTCTCTGTGGCTTTGGGCTGTCACCTGCAGACAGGGATTATAAGTCAGCTCCTGAAGTAGTCAGATTGGATAAAATAGGAACTCATACATGGTTTTCAATTGTTTATGTGTAAAACCAGTTGAGGAATTACCATTGTGAAAACAGAGGGCATATCTGAGGATCACAATTAAAAATATAGTAGCAGATGGCTTTTTTTTTTTACTGATTTATGGCTGTTCACATAAAGTCAACATCAACATAGAAACAGATTATGACAATAATTCTCATTTCTGCAAGTACACTTTATACATATGGCCCAGTCAAATAGATTTTATAAGCTGGTGGTATAGGATATACTATACACAAGTGCAAAGGCTCTGCTAATGTTTTTCAAGCTTTAGAATTTCAAAGATGACTTTAAAAAGTTAGGAACGAGGGATTCTAGGTAGTTTTGCCAGAAGCATCTTTGTTGTAAACAGCTTTGCTGTTAGCATTTTTGCCAAATAACTAACTGGTTGTAAGGCAATTTTACTGTAAGAGATAAAATCACAAAACATAAAAGAGGAGACAGGAGCAGGGTGGAGGAAGTTAATGAGTGGGAAAAGGGACACCTGTAATACTGCTCCTAGGGCAATGGAAGCTAAAGAGAAAATAAACAAATGGGACTACATCAAAATAAAAAGCTTTTGCACAGCAAATAAATAAATAAATAAATAAATAAATAAATAAATAAATCAACCAACCAACAAGAAGAAAGAAAGCTCACTGCATGGGAGAACATATTTGCTAGTGATATCAACAATAAGGGTTTAATCTCCAACATTTACAGGGAACTCATGCAGATTACAAAAAAAAAAAAAAAAAGAACAACCCAATTAAAAAATGGGTAACTGAGCTAAATAGACACTTTTCAGAAGAAGACAGAAGGAAGGCCAAGAGACATATGAAAACATGCTCAAAGTCACTAATCATCAGGGAGATGCAAATCAAAACAACAATGTGGTACCATCTCACCCCTGTCAGAATGGGTATCATTAATAAATCAACAAACGACAAGTGCTGGCGAGGATGCGGAGAAAAAGGAACCCTTGTGCCCTGCTGGTGGGAATGCAGACTGGGGCAGCCACTGTGGAGAACAGTGTGGAGTTTCCTCAAAAAACTAAAAATGGAACTCCCATTGGACCCAGTGACCCCACTTCTAGGAATATATCCCAAGAAACTAGAAACATGAATCAGAAGGGATATATGCACCCCTATGTTCATAGCAGCACAATTCACCATAGTTAAGTTTTGGAAACAGCCTAAGTGCCCACCAGCAGATGAGTGGATTAGAAAACTATGGTACATCTACACAATGGAATACTACACTGCAGTAAAAAAGGAGTTCTTTACCATTTGCAATAATATGGATGGAGATGAAGAGCATTATGCTAAGCGACATAAGCCAGGTAGAGAAAGATAAGTATCACATGATCTCACTCATTGGTGGAATATAATGACCAATATACACTGATGAACAAAAATAGATCTAGAGACAGAGAAACATCAATCAGAATGTCAAACCTCAGGGAAGGTAGGGGACGATGGGAGTAAAAAGGAGAGATCAACCATGTATATAAACCTAACCAATGGACACAGACAACAGGGGGGTGAGGCATGAATTAGAGGTGGGAGGTAATGGGGGAATAAGGACACATATGTAATACCTGAATCAATAAAGAAATTTTTAAAAAAGAAAAAAGAAAAAGAATTGAACTACATAAATCTAACAAGCCTCCACAAAGCAAAAGAAACAATCAACAGAATGTTACAGCAACTTACATAAGGGGAGAAAATACTTGCAAATAATTTTTCCTATAAGGGTATAATATTCAAAACATATAAAAAAATTTATACAACTCAATAGCCCAAACAACAACAAAACCCCCAGGGGTAGAAGAACTGAATAGACATTTTTACAAATACAACATCAGGATGGAAACAGGCATGTGAAAAGATGCTCAGCATTACTAATCATTAGGGGATGAAAATCGAAACTATAAAAAGCTATGGCCTCAGAAATGTCAGAATGGCTCTCTGCAAGAAGACAAGAGATAAGTGTTGGAAGAATATAGAGGAAAGGAAAGCTTTGTACACTCTTGAAGGGAATGTAAAGTGGTGTAGCCACTTAAAAAAAACCCAAACAAACACAAACAAAACAAAACAAAACAAAAACGTGTGGAGGTTACCCAAAAACTTAAAAATAGAATGATCATATGATCCAGCAATCCTACCTCTATTGCCATAAGAAATTACAATGGAATATGGAAGAGATACCTACATACTATGTTCACTACGGCATTGTTCACAACAGCCAGGACATGGAAACAACCCAAGTTGCTCTGCGATGTCATTGGATCAAAGGATAAAGAAGATGTGATGTCTAGAAGCCAGTTCCAGCATGTCATAATAACAAGAGTTTCATCAAAAGGTTGATGGTACTTGGGGACTCAACGAGGGCTGAGTCACAAATGTTATTACCTCTTAGGAATGTCTGAGGGCATTTCCCCAAACCTGAAAAGGATGATGGTTCTCTGCCAGACAGCTCAGGGCATCTCAGTCTACATGTTATTGCTTCCTACTGGCCAAACACCTGAACATCTGTGGGCTACTCCCAAATCTGACAATGCTTTTGTAGATGAAACCCTACCCTTTGAAGTGTATATCTCTACCTTGCCTTGGGAAAAAAATGTGTTAATAAAAAGCAAGGGGCTCTGAGACAAGAGAACTTAGTTTCTTTAGTTAGGCTCCTTTGCCCCTCCACATGCCTTTCAAAATTATCATTTATCTCTGGACTCTTACTTCAGTTGCACACAGCCTTTTTTAATGCTGGAACAAGAACCCCAGCAAGCCAGGATACAAAAACAACCCAAGTTGCTGTGTGATGTCTGTATGTAAATAAAATATTATTCAGCTATTAGAAAGATGGAATGTGTACCATTTGTGACAACATGGGTAGACCTTGAGGGCATTACATTAAGTGAGAGTAGAAAAGAGAAAGACAACTAGTTCATGGTGTCTCTTATATGTGTACTCTAAACAGGCAGAATTTGTAGACACAGATCAGAACGATGGTTACCGGGAGTCTGCCAAAGTGGCGAAATTGGGAAGGAATGGGTCAAAGTGTGTGATCTCTCCATTCAAAGGTGAATGATTTTTGGAAACCAGTGCACTGCACTGTGACAGTCAACAGTACTGTGTTATATCTTTCAAATTGGCTGAGAAACCGGATCTTAAATGTTCTCACCACAAAACAATAGGATTAATGAAAAGAGAGAAAGCTAACGAAGGCCTAAAATATACCGTTACTAAATTACAGTTACTAAATTGCAGATGATGGGTAGTATTGTAAGTGTATATTTATGAAATTGAAGGTTTTTGAAAGCTATCCACTTGAATTACATTTCTTGTTAAACCTTGATAGGGCAGGGAGAGGAAAATAGGGAATTGATTTCTTTCAATCCCGAGGATAATCTTGACATATTTGAGAAAAAAGTAGGAGTTTCCTCTGATCATTGTTTTTGGAAGGTTTTTTCTTTGCCACCTTGGATCCTCAGTGATTATTGATCTTATGAAAATCACTCACCAGGCTTTACTTATTGGATCCTCAGGCACCAAGAAAGCAGGTTTACTCTTTTGAACTTTCGTATAATTCAGAAATAACTCTAATTGCATTTAGAAAGGTTTTAATCTATTGAAAAATACACCTAGGACCACATCCAGTGGCCAGCCATTCCTGCTTTCTTGTTACCTGAGTGTGCAGTATTTGTGCTTCAGAAGCACTGGTGTGGCCTTTAATCAATTTATTTATGTCTCATATTGTATACAATGATTTTTACATTATTTCTTTATCTCTAAGTTCATATCTATTTGAATTTCATATATATATATATGTATATACACACACACACACACACACACACACACACACACACACACACACAGAGTGGTACGTCGAGATAGGAGTGCCCTATTTTTTGATTTACGAGCCGTCGAGCGAGCAATTTTTGCTTTGAAATATGAGCAACATTTGAGATAGGAGTCATCACGCGGATTGGCCGGCTGCACACGACCCACCAGTTTACCGCGACGCGAGCGTCTCATAGTTTCCCATGCCTCAAGGTTACGGAACGAATTAAACTGGTATCTAGAGGTACCACTGTGTACCACCAAGTCAGACTGCACTTGTCAATCCATAGACCGTCTTCTGCTTGCAAAGTGGAGAGCAGACCTGTCCAGCGGTCAGCAGTGCCCATTCCTGGAGACCATTCTGTTTCTGGAGGAAGTACTTTGGATTTCAGGCCGCTCCGCTGTTGGATCGTCTCCCACGTCTCTGATCATTTCCCTCCATCTTGTGTAGTTTCCTCTTCCTCCTGCTGGTCTTTGAGGGCGGCTGACGTCTAAGTCTCTTCTGTGTCTCCAGGCTTCCTCTCTGACTCCACGGGTTCAATGTGTGCCAGATGTCACAGCCTGTCAAAGACTTCTAGATGAATGTCTCCCAGAATCCCAGACCCATCGCTCCCCGGGCCCACTGGCAGATTCCACAGTCACTGAGCATCCTTCAAGGGACAATCTGTCACCAAACCTCCAGCGCCTGCATCACTCATGCCCGGTTTCACACGGTGGTTACTCTGCTCGCTCTGCCTCCTCTCATTCATGACATAACCATTCATCCAGCCACGCGGGCTGGAAATCATCAAGTAGGTGTGATTTCACCTGCTCCGTCCTCACTAATTGTATTCCAGTCAGTCTGAAAAAAGGACCCTTCTATTTCCCCCCCCCCCAAAAAAGTATTCTTTCTATCTATAATATTGTTTTCTAAATAGAAACAACAATTTCCTAAAACATCCTGTATTATCACTACATTATTTTACTACAGAGAAAACTAGTACATCTGCAGGTTATAAATACAGCGGTACCTCGAGATACAAGTTTAATTCGTTCCATAACCTTGAGGCGTGGGAAACTATGAGACGCTCGAGTCGGTAAACTGGTGGGTCATGTGCAGCCGGCCGATCCACGCGATGACTCCTATCGCAAATGTTGCTCGTATTTCAAAGCAAAAATCGCTCGCTGGATGGCTCGTATCTCAAAAAAATCTCGTATGTTAGGGCACTCGTATCTAGAGGTACCACTGTATCTGTGAAAACCATGTCACGTTGGCAATGGAAGCGAGGAGCCGTGGGAACTAAGCAAAAGGAGGGAACAGGAGAGAGGAGAGCGGGTAGAAGTGGAAGCAGAAAGAGGAGAGAGTGAGGAGTGCAGTTGGATGGAAAGAAGACGTCGGTGATGGAGCTGATTTAAGGTAAAAGCAAGGGGCTGGCTCACAGGATTGGGGACTAGTGTAATCTTCCATCTCTGGCATGTTTACAGAACAGACCCATGTAGGCCATGAGCTAAAATGACTTTTCCTGCACAGGTGCATGAGGCATGGCAGGCTGCTGATGACAGTTTTCATGGAAACTGGCAGGCACCCCGGGAGCCAGCTGCTGGCAGTAGGGGGATCGTTGGAAAGTAGCTAAAAATCTCAGGGATCCTTCAAAGTTTCTGTGCTTCAGACCACGAGAGTAACCCAAGCCTTTGATCCAAGAAAAGGACACTTCCTTCTAGAAAAAGTGCTACCTCGAGATATGAGTTTAATTCGTTCCGTAACCTTGAGGCGTGGGAAACTATGAGACACTCGAGTCGCGGTAAACGGGTGGGTCGTGTGCAGCCGGTCGATCCACGCGATGACTCCTATCTCAACTGTTGCTCGTATTTCAAAGCAAAAATCGCTCGCTCGACGGCTCGTATCTCAAAAATCTCGTATGTTAGGGCACTCGTATCTTGAGGTACCACTGTACAGAGTTACAGCCTGCGTGCAGCTTTTCCTCATGACCTCTGTGGCCAGTGAGAGAAAGAAGTCCATGTGCATGATGCATCGGTGTGTGGGAGTGATTATTCAGTTTGCGACAGATGAGAGAGGGAAGTCCTGAGTCTTCACCAGATGTGTCACTGAGTTGGCAGAATCCATTGCACTGTAATTTTGGGATAAACTGTTATCCTGAACCGTAATAATTACAGGGAATTATGTCCTTGGAGCTAGAACAGCAGCCAGGCAGACCACCTGTGACAGCTTGCCGAGTCTGCGGTCCCAGCCCCCACGCCGTCCAGGCCAGGGATCCGCACTCCCAGGGACAGGGACTGGGGCCTTTGTGTGTCTTTGAGGGGTGACCCGCGTCCTGGAACCCCAGGACAGGAGATGCCCTGGCACAGGACGAGCTTTGGGCTCCAGAACCAGGACACTTCAACTCAAGTCCTCACCTGCTGCTCGAGCTATGTGACTGGGGGGAAGGCACCGATCTCTCTGGGCCTCAGACTGAAGGGTTTCCACAACTCGCTTACAAATGTCTTGAGACTTAGGAAGCCTCGGATAACCATTTATAAAGAAGATTGTTATTGATTTCAGAGAGGAATGGGAGGAAGAGAGAGAGAAAGAGGGGGAGGTCAGCTTGGTAGAGAAAGAGGGAAACATAAATGATGTTCCTTTCTCTCTAAAGTCAATTAGAAAAAATATAAAATAAAAATAAATCCATATTTTACAACATTTCCAAGGAAGAAAAACTATTATGAATACTGCAGCAGTAAATAAGGAAAGTTGCTTATTTTTTATAGAAGATAAGACTCTAGCATTGGAATGGTGGTTGTTTTATTTTCCCATCAGCCGCATGTGGGTTCCCACCGGCTACGCTGCTTCAGAGCTGGAGGCACCGGACTTTCCCCTCAGAGGAAACCTCACTCCACTGCATTCTGCCCCGGGAATGTACTCCATCTACTAGTACCACCCTCTCAATACTGCCCCCCCCCACTTATTTTCATTTATCTCAATTACAGTGCATAGATGATGGTAGAGTTGGAAAATATTTGGGCAAATCCTCATTTAACAGATAAGGAAACTGAGACTCATCATACATGACTTGCCCTGTTCTCGTACCTATTATTGGCTCAGCCCAATTATTTGCCTTCCTCCAGAAACAATGGCCTAATGCTTTGTTGACATGACCTCCCTTTAAGAAATTATCTTCCCCACCATCTTTGTTAATAAGCCATCCATGTCACCTATCTGGCTATGCTTGTTGAGTTTGGAGTCAATGACCCATCAAAAGAAGATCCTCTCTGGCTTTAGCCAATGATGTTCAAGGATTAGGGATAATTCACTATTTAGCACATGATGACTTGTCAACCAATCACAGGTGTCCTCTTGTGAATTTTGCATAAAAACTGTGCATGAGTTTATAGTGAGGGCAGCGGGAGAAACTGGTAGACAAGAAGATATCTGAGTTGTCATCACGGAAGGCAGTTTGAAGAAAAAGCAAAATGTGTCTTCTGCTGCTGTTGTGAAGATAGAACAGCAAGATTGTTGTGTTTCTTTCTTTTTTTTTTTAAAATATATTTTATTGTTTTTTTTTTTGTTTTTTTTTTTTACAGAGAAGAAGGGAGAGGGATAAAGAGTCAGAAACATCGATGAGAAAGAAACATCAATCAGTAGCCTCCTGCACACTCCCTAATGGGAATGTGCCCGCAACCAAGGTACATGCTCTTCACCAGAATTGAATCCAGGACCTTTCAGTCCACAGGCTGACGCTCTATCCACTGAGCCACACCGGTTTTGGCGCTTGTTGTGTTTGTTAAGAAACAATCCGCTGCACTGGAAGGCCAGGCTAGAACACTCTCCTGGCCTTCCCTATATTTCTACATTTCCTTACACTAACCCATGACTGTTTCCTAAGCTGCAGCATCTATTTGTTATCTCCAGCTTGAATAAGCTAAACAACCTGCAAGATCTTCTCCAATACCCACTTGAGAACTTGCAAGGTCATCTTTCACACTGTATCTTCCTTTTGTCTTGTTTAGCCATTTCTGTAGTTGTTTCCAAATGTCTTACAGGAGACACAAAATAGTTATGATGCCTTCTTGCGATCTTGTAAATAGATTCGATCATTTTACATTCAAATAACAATACATTGTCATTTTTATTTTTTTCCCAAATCAGTTCTACCTCACAGAAACTATCATTTTTATATCCATGATGCCACAGTACACAACCACTTCTATATCTGCCTTAAGTGGCTGAGAAAAATACAAATGCATGAGCGTGTACAGATAATATCGACATTCGTTTTTGTTTTTGTTGAAGGAATACATCCCGTGATTTGTCATGGTAGAAGCAAGTTATTGTGCTTGCTCTCATTTGTTACTTGATGAGATCCATCAGGGTTTGATTTTATATCCTTCCATCTTCATTCGCAAACATTTATTATTTTCTGCATTAATTTAAGGACCTTGACATTTGCGATCCTTATATGCCATTACAGTGCTTACTATTCTTCATCTTGGCTTCCCCCACGCTGGCACTAATGTATTTCTTCATTTGCATATCATTGTACCAGCTTCAGAAAGATTCTTCTCCAATGATCGTGCGAGTTTTAAATTCATAAATTAAGATGATTTTTATACTAAAAGAGGGTTTTCAGAAGCCATTATCTCACTTTGTGTTCTTCAAAAAAAAAAGTGCACACAATCTATTTTATGAAGGGAGAAATAGTAAATGCATGAGGCGTTGGAGAAGCCCAAAAGTAACTGCGGTCTGTGCCTTTACGTGGATGAATGCGGTGACATTCATTATCATCCGGCACGCGGAATTATTTCCCTGATTGCCTGCTCTTTAGGACAGAAGGCCTGAAATCTCCTAATCACGTTCAGACCTGGGCCAGACGCTGGAGATGTGATTGCAGCCGAGTGTCCTTTCTCTCCGCTGCTTTGCTGCGGGGAAACGGGGGGCCTTCCATTGCGGGGCCGCCTCTGCCTGGTCGTTACCATTTGCAGTCACTCATAGCCGATGCTCCTATCCTGTTTTCCCGAAAGTAAGGCATCCCCCGAAAATAAGACCTACTTCCGGTTTTGCTTCTCGCTGTCATATAAGGCATCCCCCCGAAAATAAGACCTCCCAGATCATCAGGTCTCCCCCGAACAGAAGGCCTCCCCGGAATAGAAGGCCCCCGAAGCTACCGTCAGGCGTCTGACTCCTGATGTAAAGAGACCTCGCCCTGCCTGAACAGCTCCGGCTGCGCTGCGGCCCATCAGGGAGCTGGTTGGTGATGACAACGACTACCGTCCCGTTTACAGGTCATAGATTTCCTTTTTTTTGTTGTTGTTGTTCAACAATAAATGTGCGCCGTCTTCTTCTTCATGGAAAAATAAGACACCCGCTGAACATAAGACCCAGCGCCTCTTTGGGAGCAGACATTAACAGAAGACACTGTCTTACTTTGGGGGAAACAGGGCATGACCCTTCTTCATTGTTTTCCTGAGGAAAGCATGGAATAATAACCCGTGCTACTGTCATCATTCTGTCTAGAAAAAGCTGGGAAGAAAGGCCTGGGAGTCCAAGGCGGGGAATAGCAGGAGAAAGAAGCATCTTTTCTTTGTCTGGGTGGGAGGACGCTGACTGGGATGTTGGTGGGCACTTCCGGTAGCTGTCACTCTTCCTGTTTCAGAGGTCGTCACTGTTAGTGTTGCTTTGGGTTGTGGCAGGTCTTTGGAGGCAGGTATGAAGTCTGAGCTTAGACCCCGGGGTGTAGTGGCTAGCTCGCATTCTGGACCAGAAAGCTGAATTTCTGTCAAGTTTGTCCCCAGCCCTTCCTTCCCTTTCCCCCTCTCTTTATTTCTTCTTCCTTTTCTACTTCTTTCCTTTCTCCCTACCTTCTTCCCCTCCTTCCTTCCTCCTCTTAAAACCACCTAACCACTTGGCGATTTCTCTCTCTGTTACAGTGCTTTGAAAACAGTGAACAGGCAATTAAACAGGAGCGAGTTCGTTACCATCAATGGACAGTATTTCTGACAATGTTCAGTATCAAAAGAAATCGAATGCTTTGTGGGGCTCTCTTGCCATTCCAAGCCTACACTCCTGGCATGTGCCCTTGACCGGAATCAAACCCAGGACCCTTCAGTCCACAGGCCAATGCTCTATCCATTGAGCCAGACTGGCTAGGGCTAGAATTCTTATTTTTATCGTAAGAATAAAAAAAAGTTGCACAGCTCACCTAGACAGCGCTTTCTGTTCTACCCTTACACTTCAAGCTACATCGCATTGGCAGTCACAAAACGTTTTTTCTCATTTAATTTAAATCGGCTCTAATTCCTGACTCTGTTAGAAGGACACCATGTCTTCGGTAGATAAGGGCTTTCACTGTTATTGTTCACTGATGCGATGTTTGGGCGGGAGCAGCGAATGGATGCCAGTGGGTGAGACTCTGCAGGCGAGGCAGGAACTGTCTGAACCCCGTGTCTCTCTGGGAGCTGAACCCCTCAAAGGCAGGTGGCAAGAACGAACAGGCCGTTTTCTTCTTTGGTAAAAAGGTGGATGATGAGTGTCCTTTGTACCGTGGGATTGAGGCCGGAAATAGCCCTGAACCTTCAAGTAGCGAGGTGAATAATGCTCGTGTGACAAAGTTTGAAATAGTTCTGTGTCCATCTGTTAATTAAGAGGCAGATTTGGTGTCGCTGTGTAGAAATTAAATTCACCGTGTTCTACACTCCTGTGAGTGACCCTTTGAGAGCTGGTGTTCCACAGCTTTCAGGACTGATAGTCACTGTGAAATGTTAACAGACACATCTTAAAATTAATTTTTCTACCGGAGCTGAAATGCTTAACCGTCACTTAGAAAACCAAAGTCTGCCAAAACCGGTTTGGCTCAGTGGATAGAGCATCGGTCTGTAGACTGAAAGTTTTCCAGGTTCGATTCCGGTCAAGGGCATGTACCTTGGTTATGGGCACATCCCCAATAGGGGGCATGCAAGAGGCAGCTGATCGATGTCTCTCTCTCATCGATGTTTCTAGCTCTCTATCCCTTTCCCTTCCTCTCTGTAACAAATCAATAAGATATATTTTTTTTTAAAAAAGAAAGAAAACCAAAATCTTAGAGTCCCAAGAACTGATCAGACAGAAATTTAGAAAGAGGGAGGATGGAGGAAGTCCTGTGGACTCTGACCCTGTGTTTGTGTTTTGTTAAAGGACAGTAATTTTTTTTTTATGCTAAAGACAATCTCATTTAACCTTCAGGAAGCTGGGTTAGTAAATTAACATTATTGCACTGTAGATAACTGTTTGTTGAATTGTGTGCGCGCACATGTGTGTGTGTGTGTGTGTGTGTGTGTGTGTGTGTGTGGTTTCTTTTTTCTCTCCTGCCATTCATGCTGCACTTTAGTTAATAAATTGCAGTGGGCGACTATGTGCCCAGAGGAGTTCACACATAAAAACTGCAGTTATTGGATAATTGACTTCCTGTGTATACTTTTCCCAGTCATTTTAAAGAGCCGAGATTAGCTTAAACTTTAAAACAAGAAAGGAATAAAGTGATGTACTTTTCTCGATTTGTACAACACAGATCCAGTCCAGGCAGATAATGTTACATACGGGCAGGAGACGCAGTGTGATTCACATTCAAGGTCAGCAATTTAGGATTTATTCAAAGTGGACCTTCTCCTTCCAACTATTTATAGGGAGAGAGAACTCCCCTACCCCAAGGAAGCTGGAATTCCCACGGTTGACACTGGGGGGAAATTGCTAGTTATGCAAAGAAACAAGAAAATGCACCCCAGAATGAGAAGAAAAATCAGTCCAGTGAATCTGACTCAGAACTAACACAGTCTGGGCAGCCCCGGTACCAAGCCCATGTTCGCAGCGTTCATATATGTTCACGTGGAAAAGGAAGTATGAACCCGAATCAGTAACTGGTGGAAATTCATAGCACTACACACCTGTAGTAAGACAGATGAAAACTCACACATCCTAGCCCCCAGGGTCTTCTTTGCAAAAATCGAAAGAGAAGGTCAAATTGACTGCAAACAGAGGAAACAAAATAATGGCGATCAGTGTGAAGATAAGTGAAACAGACAACAAAAGCAATAAAATGAATCAATGGAAAGAAAATATTTTTTTTAAAGGTCAATAAAACTTGTTAACCATTAGCCGGCATGGTCATAAAAATACAAAAAATATTCAAATTAATATAATACTTAAAATACACTACGCATTTTAATTCTTCAAATATATTCCTATAAGCAAATGAAAAATAAAATATTGCGCCATACTAGCTGGACTATAATAAATAAGTTTAAAAGGACACTGGGAATGATAACATAGAAATACGCACCATAGCTAACAAGAAAGAATGAGAGAAAGATGTCAAAAAAGAAAAAAATAATAACTGTGCTGAGACACTGGCTGTCCATGGATTTTTAAGGTACGTAGGAGTGATTACACCCCAAGACTAACCTGTTCTGTTGTTTTGTTCTTTACGTTTCTTTTATGTTAGAGAATGGTCTATAGTTCATTAGCTTCCTTCGTAGCCAATTAACTATAAAAAGAATTAGTAGAATTAGTAGCTAATTAACTACAAAAGATGGAAGGAAGCAATTTATAGGACAGAAGTGAAAGCTCGTCTCTGACTAATTGTCTCCCCAAAGCCACATTCCAGGCAGAAAAGGATGTAGTGGTATCCTGATGGTGCGCCGAGGAGACAGAATTCATGCCAGACAGTCACGCCTGTGGGAGCGAGGCGTGATAAACACCATTTCACAGGAAGATGTGTGGATGGTACCCCACAAAGACCTTTACGCAGTCACATGAAGACACTCCTTATGACCAAGGCAATGGAACTCTTTTTTTAAAAAAGAATATATTTTATTGATTTTTTACAGAGGAAGGGAGACGAATAGAGAGTTAGAAACATTGATGAGAGAGAGAGACATCGATCAGCTGCCTCTTGCACGCCCCCTACTGGGGATGTGCCCGCAACCAAGGTACGTGCCCTTGACCAGAATCGAACCTGAGACCTTTCAGTCTACAGGTTGATGCTCTATCCACTGAGCCAAACCGGTTTCGGCTGTAGTATATTTTTATTGATCTCCGAGAGAGGAAGGGAGAGAGAGATATATAAATAGAGAAAGAGAGAGAGAGAGAGAATCATTGATTGGCTGCCTCCTGCACACCCCCTACTAGGGATGGAGCCCACAACCCCACATGTGCTCTGGCCAGGAATCAAACCGCAACCTCCTGGCTCCTGGGTGGATGCCCAACCATTGAGCCACACTGGCCGGTCCTCACAGGGCCTCTCTCTAGAGCAGATTTGCGAAGTGCACAGAAAATCTCTTCCCAGCAGAAGTGAACCTACTGATGTTTTGTTTTTCCATTTCAAAAGCAGCCACCTTTGGCTGAGTTGTTTTTTTTTTTTTTTTTTTTTTTTTGCATCTGACAATCTGTCACCGTTCTGCACAGATAATAGGTCCTTTTAATTTTTGAGGGTTTGCTTAAAAGGCGCCTCATGCCTTTTCCCTTCGAAACAGAAAAAAAACAATTGTGTCCCTCCCCATTTTATTTATAAACCCTCCGGCCTATACTATATGTTTGCCTTTAGATTTATAAAAGCAGGAAGCGCTTCAAGAAGCATAGAGTATATACATCCTACAAGGTCTGGCTGCCTCTGTGGCTATTTGAAAACTTGGTGCTAATAGTTGTATTATTTTCAGTCAAATCCATCCCCGTGTGGGTGAAGCGATGACCTTTGCGTCCGCTGACAACATCTGGAGGCAGCAGCTGGGGACCGATGAGGTGTTTTTTCGGAGCGCACAGTGGTGCCGTTCATTAGCGGCGGCTGGGAAGCCAGAAATAAACCCTCCCATCACACGGGAGGCCTCGCACGGAGGAGACTCGAAAGTCATGCACCTCTCGGAGATGGAAATGTTCGGCCTAACAGCAAGGATCGCAGGCTCCCTGCCTCCAAGTCAATATTTTCCAACTGATGAATGTCAGTTCCTCTAATGCCTCATTTCTCCCCTCTCAAATGCACAGCATTGAAATGGGCTTTGCTGTTTTTTAGAAAGCCGGCGAGACACGCAAAAAAATAAAATAAAATGCTCTTAAAGTGCGTGGTTCCACGGTGGGTGTCTTTGAAAACAAATCCGAAGAATGCACGCTTGCTGTTACTGCAAATGGAATAGCACATGGAATGGGATCATTTCCCCTTACCGCAGTGCGTTCATCTTCTCCTGGCCTCCTCCTTGGTGCTTGCGCTGAGCTGTAAGTCATAAAGAAGTCACAAACCTCAGGTATCATCTTTGATGATAAACTGGGCTTCTCCCAGGACTCTGACCGTGATCTCTGCTCTTAACACTTGTCCAGTTTCTGATCTGCTTCGTTTGTGACGGATCTGCTCTGTCAAGCCTGACTCGCCATTAAAGAGAAGGAAAATGGGTGCCACATCAACTGAATGAAAGGCAAATGGAAAAGCAAAAAGTCATCAGTAAAATGTCGCCTCAATGGCATGAAAGAATGTCTTTTTTGCATCAAATTATGACTGGCAAAGAAAAGTGGATTTATTTTGAGAATCTCAAATGCACAAAATTATGGATTGATCCAGGCCAACCATCAACATGGACTGCAAGGCCAAATCACTGCAGAAAGAAGACAATGCTCTGCGTTTGGTGGGATCAGGAAGGTGTGGTGTCTGATGAGCTTCTAAAACCAGGTGAAACTGTTAATACTGATTGCTACTGACAACAAATAATCAATTTGAACCACGCTTTGATGATGAAAGGACCAGAAAGGGCCAGAAGACACAGCAAGGTAATTTCGCTTCATGATGACGCACTATCACACACGTCAACACCAGTTACAGACATGTTAAAAGGTCTTGCCTGGGAAATGTTAACCCATCTGCTCTACTCACCAGTTCTTGCTCCTTCAGATGGCCACTTGTTCTGATCGATGGCACACGCACTTTCTGAGCTGCACTTCAAAATAATCGAAGAAGTGGAAAATTGGGTCTCTGAATGGTTTGCCTCAAAACAAAAAAAGTTCTATTGGGACGGTACCCACGAATTACCTGAAAGATGGGGACATGTGTAGCTAGCCATGGACATTGCTTTGAATAAAGCCCTTGTGATGTTTCTCTTGAAATTAATCGTGTTTTCTTTGATTACAAAATCCGCCCTTATTAACCTGTACACCTGGCTCATATTTAGTCCAGGTTGGGTGTCCATATTTTCTCTAAAATCTCACAACTTCGCCTTCTCCAACATCAGGTCCACCGCGGGGTTCCAAAAATGCCTTCAACACTCACAGGAACACATAGTCTGACATCACACCTACCAGAGAGCATGTTTCAGTAGTTCCGGTTTGTTCGTTTGTTTGTTTTAGAAGACTAAAGAAGTTTCTACAAAATCTCAGCACATGTATTTTTCATGTTTTCCTTCGAACCAACCACTGGGATCAGTACCTCTGCCAGTTGGCTCATGCCCATTGGGCATTATGGATGGC
This sequence comes from Lasiurus borealis, assembly GCA_004026805.1. Taxonomy (NCBI): domain Eukaryota; kingdom Metazoa; phylum Chordata; class Mammalia; order Chiroptera; family Vespertilionidae; genus Lasiurus; species Lasiurus borealis. The sequence goes on along the minus strand of PVJN01004175.1, from coordinate 73,688 downwards.
TACAACCCACGGCAAGGCACACCCCACTGAAGCAAAGCTGGGGAGCCTTTGGTGGGAAAGAAAGACACCCCGGGTGCAGAGGAAGCTGTAGAGAGTCATCCCGGGGCTGTGTTGTTAGAGGCACTCAGAAGAATGTGACTGTGAATAGTTGGAACATGGCAAAGCACAGGGCTTATGCTCAATAGAAAGTCATAATAAAGAAACCTGTACACACAGAAACTATTTATAACTTATAAAAATAAAGCACTCTTAGAATAAAATGTTTTCACTACAAGTCCTGAGTGTTCTGTTTAATTCTAATTGGTACCTACCCAAGGCAAAGCTAATTGTTTCTCCACATTTTGTTCCTTTTTCATACAAGGAAAACTGATTTTGCTTTTTTTTTTTTTTTTTTTACCATGTCTTTAAATTCTAGTCACAGGCTCAATGGTGGCATATGAAATTTTCTAATATAAATTCCACGTTACATTTGAGATCATCCATCATGTTTCCGTGTAATCCGCATGGCATAGGAGACTTTTATTAGGAGCATTATCATTGTATATAGTAAAGTACATTGTTAATGAAGCATGGAAAAGGAATAATTCCCACTAATAGGCATATATGTCAAATTTCAATTAGGGCTCCGTGGAAATTCAAACAGAAAGAGGAGTGTATAAATTTAAACCTTTGACCTTCACCGTAAAAGAAGAAAGGCTGAGACAGGAATTAAACTATTTTGATGTAGCATGCAAATTTGAATAAATTAATGTGACATGACTCTTGGACTGAATATGATTTTTTTAAAATGTCATGTACTTGCAAAATATCTTGAACTGTTTACTGCTAATCTAGTCTATATATTAAAATATTAATTAAAACATAACAAAAGTTTATTTTGTGTGTAGTCTGTTGGGCAGTATACCAATACACACATGACTGGTTCTAAATTGCCTACCAATAAACATATCACATATCATCCTTACAGGTAATTTTCCTTAAAGAATATCAGTAATTTCTTAGGATTATTAATTAAATATTAATTGAATTTTTCAATTTTCATATATATATTTGTGTGTGTGTATGTGTATATATATATATATATATATATATATATATTTATTTATTTATTTATTTCCTATACTTCCTATATAATAAAGAGGTAATATGCAAATTGACCATCACCCCAACACACAAGATGGCCACTCCCATGTGGTCAAAAATGGCCTCTCCCCTGTGGGCACAAGATGGCCACCACAAGATGGCCTCCAGGGGAGGACCGTTAAGGGGAATCAGGCCTGCAGGGGAGCAGTTAGGCGTCCATCAGGCTGGCAGGGGAATAGTTAGGGGGTGATCAGGCTGGCAGGCAGCTGAGGGAGGGGTCCCATATTGGAGAGTGTGCAGGCTGGGCTGAGGGACACACACACCATCCCTGTGCACAAATTTCATTCTCTGAGCCTCAAATATATATATAATTATGAGTTGTTTGGATAGTTTACCTGGAATGCTGTTGAAAGTTATCCTTCTGTCCCACGTATTTTCCGTAATTAAATCTAGAAGCTTCTTCTTATTCAGGCTAGATTATTTTACTCAAAAACATTTCATGCCCTGGCTGGGTTGCTCAGTTGGTTGGAGTGTTGTCCAGTAGCAAACAAACAAAAACAGACTAAAGGTTGCAGGTTCAGTTCCTAATCAGGGCACATACCTAGATTGTGGGTTCAATCCCTGGTTGTGGCATGTGAGGGAGACAGCTAAACAATGTTTCTCTTTCACATTGATGGTTTTATCTGTCTCCCTTCCTCTCTCTCTCAAATCAATAAACATATTCTCATCTGAGGCTTAAAAATATTTCATGAAGATTGCAAGAGTATAAATAATTTTTAAAATGACTTTTATTTAGCATTTGAAAGTGAAATGCCTTTAAAACGTGACATACACACACACAACTCACAGACATACACACATGTTAGGGATTGATTTTTTTTCCTATGAAGACATACACACACAACTCACAGACATGGACACATGTTTGGAATTGATTTTCTTCAATGAAGCCATACACAGATGCTATTTAAAAATTTGGTGACCTATTCTAATAATAATTATCTCCATTTCTAAACAAAACTTTAATGACTGTTTGTTGTCTTTTTATATTCCTCTTTAACAAAAACACTTTTATTACGTGAACCTCTCAGTTATTCCCTGACATTTATGAGGAAATTTCATTTTTTTTGTTTGAAAGTGAGTTTTTGCCCCATCCTTAGTTTCAAAACCTAATCTTTCTCTTCTTCTGAAGTCATTTTTCAGCGCTAAAAGTATAAGAAGCAATTTGTGACATAAGAAATAAGATAAAGGGCAGAGAATTTATGAATTGAGATGGATGACATGTATGTTCTTCTGGGTTAGGGAACCAAGGTCAAACAGAAGGAAGATTAAGCTGTTATCCCTTGGACTCTCAAAGGCTTTTCTAAAAATACGTAGACACAAGACCCAGTGAAATTGTAATTTAAATGTCATCGGAGACTTGGTAACTTCTCTGCAATGCCCAGACAGAAAAAAGATCAACCAAGTTAAAGCAATACAGCATGCTACAGGCAATTGATAGGACTCTTTCACACTAAAGAGCACGTGTGAATGAACAGTGAGGTTCATGTATGTGCTTAGTTGGAGTTAAAGACATGCTATTTACATGTGGTTTTCTGTAGTAGAAGTGTGAGTGGTACAGAGCAGGCTTTGCAAAGTTTTTAAAATGCCGGAAAATAAGAGCTAGTATACATTTATATTATTGAGGCTATAACTTCAAAACTATTCTAGCCATGAGTAAACAGTGGAGTCTATTATGAAACAATCAAATCTTTGTTATTGTGAAGTGACTGTGACCTCCTTTCACTCAGCATCTTTCACTGCAAAGAAAAGGACAGAGAGGTCCGGAGCGGCTAGGGTCCGAGCAAGGCCAGAAAGCGCATTAAGGACCGAAATGTGAACCGTTGTTGTGTTCTCAGTCACTGAAGTGATTATTATTTTCTGGAAAATCTCTGATCTAATATAATATTTATTTTTTTAAATCAATTTCTATTGATTTCAGACAGGAAGGGAGAGGGAGAGATATATAGAAACATAAATGATGAGAGAGAATAATTAATCGGCTGCCTTTATTGGGGATCGAGCCCACAACCTGGGCATATGCCCTAGACTGGAATCGAACCCAGGACCCTTCAGTCTGCAGGCCAACACTCTTATCGATGGAGCCAAACCGAGTAAGGCAATATTTCCATTGATGAAGTATGTAAGCTAGTTTTATAAACACCAATTAAGTTTTTAAAAAATATAAAAGCAAACTACTCTTAAAGGGTTATTTTGGGGTTCTTACACTTTAAACAAAGCCGTTTATTTATCATACTAACACCAAATGGTATTTTACTGTCATTTTACACTTGGAAATGAAAGGGATCATTCTGTGACCTATAGGAGTGTTAAATGTTTGTATTTTTTAATTTTTTCTCTAATGATACATTTATTTTGGGAAAGGCAAGCCCAGTAATAAGTGTGCATAAAGTTGAAAATGAAAAACTATGGTTTAAAATTTGAATAAAATTTATAAGTAAATACAATAGCACAAAAAGTTTTGCGGGAAGAGGATTAAGAAGTACAAATTCGTAGTTAGGGGGGTGTAAAGTGCAGCATAGGGAATATAGTAAAAAATATTTCCATAACTCTATTTGATATCAAATGGGCACTGGATTTATTCGGTGATTACTTAGTAAGTCATATTATGTCCAATCACTGGGTATACAGAAGTTAATATAATAGTGTATGTACACTGTGATTGAAAAATAAAAAAAAAAACATAAATTTTAAAAAATATAACGATATTCCATTATTCAGATGATTATGCTTATTAGTTAAAAATCACTTGATGTGTATGATAAGAAGGTTCCTAGCAGATGTCCCTTTGATGTAAGATATAAAACAGCACATACCTCATTAAACAACACATCAAAAGCATAAAAATGCAACCATTAATCTATATTTCATCATTCCCACATAATAACTCTAAGTGAAACTCACTGAACACAAATGAAAGCTGTGGAAGGTGGTATTAAAATGCACATAGGGTTCAGGCCTTGTTCCTTTGAATCTAATCAAACATCTGTTGGCTCAAATTGAATATAAAGGAGAGAAAACATTTTCATATCTAAATGACAACAAAGGAGCATTTCCAACAGGGAAGATGACCACTTTCGTAAGTTCGTAAAAAATGAACGTGTTATTGAAGGAGGCTGGACTCAGGTGTGATACCAAAAACCATCCAATCCACCTCGTACATTTACAATGTGTGGATTGAGGCATATAGCAATTAACTAATGTGCTTTGACTCACACAATTATCCTATTAGAATCTTGATTAGATTAAGCTTATTATGCAGATATTTCAGAGCTCTTTCCAGTATTCCACCACGCTATCTTAGAAGTTTATTTTCTATCTCAGAGAATCCTCACTTCTTAGGATTGAAAAGTACCTTATATAGTGGTACCTTGAGATACGAGTTTAATTCGTTCCATAGCCTTGAGGCTTGTGAAACTATGAGACGCTTAAGTCGAGGTAAACTGGTGGGTCCTGTGCAGCCGGCCTGATCCATGCGATTACTCGTATCTCAAATGTTGCTCATATTTCAAAGCAAAAATCGCTCACTCAACGGCTCGTATCTCAAAAATCTCGTATCTTAGGGCACTCGTATCTCAAGGTACCACTGTATCACAAATGTTTGTCATTCAACAGCTAAGCAGAAGCCTGATGCAGGTGTCATACGTCCAATCCCGAAAGTAGTACAGGAGGGTAGAGAGCATCTTTGTTTGCTCATGCTTACTTAGCGTCATTGTCCCTCAGTCATGCCAAAGAGGACCTTCTTCAACATGCCCCGATGCTGGCATTTCTTATCTCTCACAGTTATTCTCATTCTCAATCAAGCCTGAGCGATTCCCTTCAAATTATACTTATTCTTAACCAGAGACCCGGTGCATGACATTTGTACACTCGTGAATTTCCCTCAGCCTGGCCTGTGCCCTCTTGCAGTTCAGGACCCTTTGGGGGATGTCCACCTGCCAGCTTAGGCTGGCAAGCAAGCCTAAGCCTGCAGGCGGACATCCCCTGAGGGGCCTTCAGCCCAACCACAGAAGCAAGGAGAGGCTCCTGCCGCTGCCCCTGCGTTCGCCAGTTGTGAGCCCGCTGGCGAGCCCGGCTTCTGGCTCAGCATCACTCCCCCATGTCGGAGTGCACTGCATTGAGCGTCTGCCCCCTGATGGTCATTGCGCATCATTGCGACCAGTTGTTCCACCATTCGGTTGATTTGCATATTAGCCTTTTATTATAGAGGATATTATGTAAATATTTAAAACCCATATATTTCTCGAATCTACCTACTTCTCTCCTCCTTAACTCTACTTCTTGTGCTCTTGTCACTGGTATTATTTTACTCATGTAGGGACTGGTACGTACCCTGTTCTCTCTGCCCCAAACTCTCTTATCTTTCTTCAAAACTCGGGCCTGTTTCCTGACATCCTGAGAATGGGTTTGTTTGCTTCCCTGACACTCCACAGACCTTCCCTAACCACTCACCAACGTTTATCACAGGGACCTTGGCCACATATTTACCTGCCTCATCTCATGTATGCTCTTAGAGTGCAGGAATTTTATCCAATTCGCTATTGTATCCCCTGCATCTAGAATTGTGCCTGATTTATAATACACACACACACACACCCTTTTTGAATGAAGCAATGATTTAGCCATAGTTTGGAAAGAAATCTCTGATTACTTATGTTTAGCTCCCAATTGTCTCGAAATTGTGCCTGTCATTTTCTGGGGAGGATAAGAAGTTGGAAGATTTTAACAGGGCTCAGTCTGTTTATTGTATTACAGTCCGATGGATTGCTTTAATGCACCACTGAGATGAGCACATTGTCTAGAAAATCCTACTCAATCATGAGTGATTGTCCCACAAACTATATTGTAGCGCCCTGGTCTGCTCTCTTCTGCTGAATCAGTAACGGCTATTTGGGATTTATTTGCAACACTCTCTTCAGAAAGAAATAACTGACAGGCAATCATTTTGTTTGCTAAAAGAATCCCATGCAAATGTCTTTATTTTATTTAGAAAAGGCTTCCATTTCCTGTAAATATAGTTGCTATCGTATAATGTAAATATTCATGTGACATAAAGATAAACATTTAAAATTACAAGGGAGAATAATATCCATAAGACGAATGATCTGCCCTTTGGGGTTTTAAATCATACTCACATACACATACTGCAATGTGACTGCAGGAGATCATAACTCAAATAATAAAACGTATTCAATGTTTATATTCTAATTCTAATAAAAAAACTTTTACTGCTAACAGTAGATATGTATAGTGTTATGTAGTTTCTGTGTTATAGAGTGTGTTTGTAGCATCTTGTACAATTTATTCTGTTTCAAGGGAATAGGACCTTCAAAATGCCATTTTTATCCATTTTTCTCCTCCCTCTCTCCACTCCCTGCACTGAAATGACGCTCGGACAAGATGATGAGATTTCACTCAATCAGAAATTTAAACTTTAAAATGTCCTTTATGATCCCTCATACCTTTTAGTATACCAATTTATTATAAAGTGAACGTGTTATGTGGAGAAATAAGCATAATTAGGAGAAATACATCATTAACTTATTTGCATTTGAGTAGATTCCTTCTCTGTTGCATTTTGCAGATCATTACATAATACACAGAAATAAAGTTTATTAAAAAAACAGCATGAAGACTTTATGAACATCGTATATAACTACTGTACTATTTGGACTCAGTTAAGCTCATTAAAGTTATTGTGAATAATACCAGCTAATGATTAGTTATTACTGATAGTGCTTGCATTAATCTCATTATTTTGCATATTCTACTTATCCAATCTATGTCTAAGGAGTTTGGAGCTATTTTTGCGCAAATTTTACAGATGAAAAGCTGAAGTACAGAGGGTTTGAGGAACATTCCAGAGTTAGCCTGTGGAGGATCCAGATTTTGAACTAAGCAGTTTGTCTCGACACCTTTAACCACCTTCTATTCTGTTTCTTTCTCTTAAAAAAAAAAAAAGACAAATTAGATGCCTTGAAGTAGTTTCATGATTATTTTTTTAGTGTTTCAATTCTTTGAAATGTGCTAAAATTCAAAATCAAATAAGTAAATATATATAACTTCCTTACAGCAAGAGTTGGATCATGGTTATACTCCCAGTATAGTGGTACCTCGAGATACGAGTTTAATTCATTCCGTAACCTTGAAGCATGGAAAACTATGAGATGCTCAAGTCGCGGTAAACTGGTGGGTCATGTGCAGTTGGCCGATCTGCGCGATGACTCGTATCTCAAATGTTGCTCGTATTTCAAAGCAAAAATCGCTCGCTCGACGGCTCGTATCTCAAAAATCTCGTAGGTTAGGGCACTCGTATCTCAAGGTACCACTGTACTCGCCCTATAAGATGACACTTGGCGTATAAGACAACCCCCAACTTTTGAGAAGATTTTCCTGGGTTAAAAAGTCGTCTTATACGCCAGAAAATATGGTAGTTTTTAAATTTCTTTTTGACCAATTTAAGTGTGGAAGAAAAATTTCATAGCCTTCACTTCCTAAGGAGATTTCTCTTACTAGCCCAGCTGGATAATCTTCCCCACAGAGTTATCTTTAATATGTTAAAGCATCATAGCATTTAGTGTAACATTCTTAAGTTGATAGTTCACATCTTTATTGTAAGAAGTCGGAAGGTGAGGAGATAAAGTCAGAGGCATAAAACTGTAAGGACTTTTCAGGGGAGGTTGCTACTGACATTTTCAAAGTCGTTCTGGAAGATACCAAGCCATTACTTTTTTTTTTGAGGGTTTTTGAGAAATTTGTCTCAAATATCTATTCTGAGGCTTCCTAGTTTCCTACTGTGAAATGTTCTCTGAAACCATGTCTGTAGTTTGCCATTCAAGGTGATGGTCATTCTACCATCTCTGAAAAAGATGACCTTTCTGCTTTTGCCAGCTGTCGCCTCCCCAGAACTAAGTTCAACTTAAAGTCGGATGTTAAATAAAGCACACTGACCTTAAATTATAAAACGTAACCAGTCTGTGTCGTAAATTATTCCTGACGTATATGTGTTGATATTTCATGTTATTAAAAGGTCTTGGAGCTATGTGTAAGTTGTTGCAAATCAAAACATGAGATATCCAGCTTAAAACTTTATTTAATAGAAAAACAAAAGAAATCATTAAAAAGTTATAATTTTGCTTGGATTACTTGATGAACAAATCAGGAGTAGAAATACACTGAGTGGCCAGGTTATTACGACCACCGAATGTTTGTAGGCAAATTAGCCACACACTGCATCGTGTGGGATATTGAAGCCGAAGGCCTGTTTGAGCACCTTTGCTGTCTGCAGTCACCAAGATAAAACATCTCCAATTCGCACAGGAACACAAAGATTGGACAGTTGAGCACTGAAAAAAAAGTCATGTGGTCGAATGAATCACCTTTCCAGTTGATCATGCAGATGGCAGAGTGAGAATTTCACAGAAACAGCATGAAAGCATGCACTCCACATGCATGAGTACAACCCTTCAAGCTGGTGGGGGCAGTGTGATGGTTTGGGGCATGTTTTCCTGGCATGATGTGGGCCCTTTAATTCATGTGGAACAATGTCTGAACAGCACAACATACCTCAGTATTGTTGTTGATCAAGTTCATGCTATCATGTCGATGGCGTATCCCAATGGAGATGGCTTCTTCCCACAAGACAATGCGCCAGGCCACGGTGCTCATATTGTGCAGGAGTGGTTTCAAGACCATGAGGGAGACTTTCCGTGGCTTAGGTGGCCCCACCGTCACCAGATCTCCATCCAGTTGAGCATGTGTGGGACGGAGTTAAAAGAGCCCTCAGGCAGCTGGTTCCACCACCATCACATCTCACAGAACTGGACAGTGCTGTCCATCAGGACGGTGTCAGATTCCTGCATCACCTTTCAGCATCTCATGGAGTCAGGGCCAAGAAGAATGGTCCCAGTATTGAAGGCAAAAGATGGTCCAGCGAAGTACTGATGGGGTGGCCATAACCATCTGGCCACTCGGTTTATACTGGCGGTTATGTGATATATCTGTGTTTGGGAGAGGGTAGTGTTTGGGGAGGTAGAGAACAGAGGGTGTGGCCCAAGGATAATAAATTCGAAGATCTCCAAGGACCAAGCAGAAGCAGAGAGGAGGTAAGAAGAACCAGGTAGGGGCTGTTGTAAATAGAAGGATGCACTCTTTTAAATGTGGCAACTCCAGCTAATTGTTAACCTGCATGAAGGCCGATTCTCTGTGGCCAAATCTTCTCACCGTTCAAGAGAGGCACAGCATCCAGATGTGTTTGACCTCCATGTTCAGATCCCAGCAACTAATCTATATGTTTTAAAATTCTCAGTGAACCAATCAAATGTATCTGTTAACTAGACCTAGCACCAGGAATACAGCCTTGGTTTTATTCAGGACCCATTGGAGGAGAAAGGTGAGGACTTATAGAACAGAGCATATGGGTGCTCACACAGTGGGCGAGGGACCACAGCTCATCGGATGCTGCACTGGACTGTGTAGACGTGGGTAGGAAACTGCCCCTGTCTCTGATGTGAGCTCCACTGACACCCCAGCTACACCTTTTATCTGGGGGACAGAGGCAGCTGGGACCTGGTCGCTCGGTGATGTAATTGCATGACAACAAAATCACTCCTTTTCCCGTTCAAGTTCAAGTCTCAGGCATCCACCCCAGCAGCACCCGGGAGACAAGGGTCTCCCTCTGCATCCACACTCCGCCTTACTTCTCTCTCTTTCTTTTATCCATGGACTTGCTTTTCTTAATATTATTTGGTGTTTCCTTTAATTTAGTGTTTCCCATAATTCCCAACGTAGGTCACTATATCAATAGAGAATGATTCTTTTGGATTAAAATGAAAAGAAGTGCAGATTCTGAGAAAGAAGTAACTGGCCATTTCTTTTCACGTGACTATATATATTCTTGCTTAAAGAACTTTATACACTGATTTTAAAAGCAGCTGGAGGAGAAAAAGGCCCTAAATAAACAGAAATCATAACTGCGTGATGAGTTGTTTTCATTTAGGAACTAGGTATTTTTGCTGTTATTTCCAACCTCCAATTTTTAAGCATCTAGCTGCTAATGAAGACGTTTAAGAAGATTTTAAAATGGAGCGTTTTAGAGTGGGCAACTGTGTTTTGATTTTCCAAGCGTTTGATACACTACAGTTCTTTTAAGTGTGTTCGGTATCAAAGGATGTTCACATCCAAAACAAGTTTCTACATCTTATTTTCGTTAATTATGGCAAACTTTGCGTGTAACTAAATGAAGAAATTTATCGCATATATAAAAATGTTCAATGTATTTCCTTCCCAAACCGAATTTTCTTCATTTCTCAAAGTGGCTGTTAATAAACATTTTAAAGAGTGGAATGTTAATAAAAATAGATTATGTGAAAAAAAGACTCGGGCAATTTAATCTGTCAAATAACATTCATTTCCTTTTTTAAAGATACAGAAATGAATCATTTGCTCTTTTATATAAAATAACTTTTAGAAATGTCCATGTTCATTATAAAAGTGATTCCTAGGTAAAAATATTTCAGATAGTTGTTTTAAAACATTAGTTTTATCTTCATATAAAATGCTTCTTTCTCTGTCTTTCCCAAATAAATACTGTATTACAGGATAAAGGGAAGGATGAAAGTATTCTAAGTTAATGAATTATTAAAGTATTTAGATGCAGAACAGATTCTCGGGTTCCCAGTTGCCTTTTTAGAGCTTTGCCTCTGGGGTACTTGGACTTGAAAGCGTTTGCTGAGGAGCGCGTTGCATTGATGGTGGCGCTCAGAAAAAGATGCACTTGTTTTATGAAAAACTTTTAATCTCTCCCCAAGTTCATTAAAACATGTTGAAGAAAGTACAGGAGAACTGTCAGGACAAAAAAAGCATTTCTGAAAAGTGGATCCGATTATGTAAAAGATAAACAAGACTCTGATTATTTTGAATCATCAGAAGACCATAAACATATGATATGTTGAGCTATATATTCACTCGGAATAAATATGACTCAACTTTTTTAATTCGTTCTTATCTTCAAAATGGTATAGGGTATCTATGGTCCACAATTAAACACAGCCACCTCGTTTTTCATTGGATTTCATGTTCAAAAATGCCACCTCTGAAACTCTAAGTGTACCTTCACCTGTCAAAATTCTCTTTGTTTTCTTTATTCTTTTTCTTTTTCTTTTAACGGTAAAAGGAAAGGCATCTCTTCTTTGAACATCATCACCCACAACCTTCTTGCCACCATTCAAGTCTAGCTGAGGTACAGAAGAAAGGACTCTGAAAAGCTTAGCTCGTCTGCAGGGTTTGAGGGACAGACCTAAAGCAGAGGCAGAGAGAGAAATGTTAGAAAATCTCATGGTTCTCAGAAACAAGTGTGGTTTGTCCCTACCTGGAATTTTCTCCCTATCCATTCATCCATGCTTCTTCTTAATTTTTTTTTCTGCCAAAACCGGTGTGGCTCAGTGGATAGAGCGTTGGCCTGTGGACTGAGGGGTCTCTGGTTCAATTCCGGTCAAGGGCATGTACCTTGGTTGCGGGCACACCCCCAGTGAGGGGCGTGCAGGAGGCAGCTGATGGATGTTTCTCTCTCATCAATGTTTCTAACTCTCTATCATTCTCCCTTCTTTGTAAAAAATCAATGAAATATATTAAAATTGTTATTTTTTCTGTTTAGGCATATATTTATCTCATTAGGCTTCTAGCTTCTCACTTCTCAGCTTCTCACAGAGCCCTTCTCTCTCCAGAGTTTCGATTCTGTTCTCATGTTTATCTTGTAGCTTTTTGTTTTGAAGTGTTTACCATATATTTGTGCAGAATGTCAATTATTTGTTTCTCAGTTCATTCTTAATATAGTTTCTCTCTCAATATTCTGAAATAATAACTTACTAATGGATTTTAATGATATTATTTGCAAAATATACCACAGTATGGTGCCTTTCAGTCATTGAAATAATATGCTTAATTTTGTAAGTAAACGTTTTTATTTAAAGAAAGGTTTTATGTAGACATAATGTTTTAAACCAGTGAGCTACACATGTAGGAGTATGGTTGCTGGATCTTATGGACAGGCGATGCTTAGCTTTGTGAGAAACTCTCTTATAGTCTCACTGTGCCAGCTGTGACTTCTGGTGTCATGTTGAATCGGAGTGGTGAAGGAAGACACCCTTCTTGTGGCCAAGGAAATGAGTAGGAAGGCCTCCGATCTCTGACTATCAAGTGCGATATCATCTACTTGCTTTTTAATAGAATTTTTTTGATCAAGTTGAGAAAATTTTTCTCTTTTTCTAATTATCCAATAGTTTTGACAGCTAATGTGTATTGCACTTTTATCCATGCTTTTTGTGGAGACCAATTCTGAATGGCTATTGTTCAATGTTTTTTTTGTTTAATATGCTTATAAGATAGATGACATTGATTGATTTCTGAGTGTTGACCTGACTCGCTTACTTGGAATAAATCTTGTGACGGTACATCATCCTTCTTCTGCACTGTTGGATTCAGTTTTCTAATATGTTGTTGAGGACATTTGCGTCTCTGTTTCAGAGAGATTCTGGGTTGTGTTAGGGTAACACTGGCCTCACAGAATGTGTGAAGAGGTATTCCTTTGCTTCTGTTTTCTGAAAGAGATGATGGAGATTGATATTAATTTCCCCTGAGGTATTTGGCAAAATGCATCCTGTAAGCTTGTGGACTTGGTCCTTTTTTGAAGATTATGAATTATTAAGTCACAGCTAAGGCACTCTCTTGAGAATGGCCCTTAGTAAGGTTTGGGGTACTATTATTCAAGACATTTTGTATTCTTTGAACCAATGACTTGCCTATGCTACATTCCTGAAAAACTAGATGAGTCCAGAAAACAGGTGGCAAGGAGAGTGAAAGGAAGCTCTCCCTGTCTAGTTAAGGTACCTACTTGAAGACTATGTAATTCTTTTCTCCAGGTTTTGGGGTTCTGAAGGATTAAAGTTGTGGTCTTCAAGATAGAACATTTCCATCAGGGCCTTAGTAAAATTCTGAAAAACTTGGAGCTACATTTTTCACCCTTTAGTTTGGAGTTCTTTATACTGAGAGATAAGCAGGCAAAAAAAAAAAGCAGCTACCTAATTGAGGGGGGAGAGGGATTGAAGGTGATCATCATGAGAAACTAGGGCTCTTATGACATAATTATAGGCTGGTGCACGAATTTGTGCACATTGAAAGGAAATTAATTAGAAGAAATATTTTAATAGCACTATTTGCTCTTTCTCTATACAATAATATCAACCAAAGTCATGACTGGCAATGACAGATCAAAACACACATGTGCGGTTGGTGCCAGCAAGAGCTTTATATGTACTGTGTGTGCGTGTGTTAACTTAGACTTTTATATATAAATCAAATAAATTTACTTAATTTTCTTATTTAGCGAAACTTTCTCCAGCCCAGTGAAGCACCCCAACTTCACTGTCAGGTAACTGTCAGCAACACAGCAGTAAATACCAACACGAAGCAGATTATTATTGTAGATCACACAGGAAGCACCAAGGATTAAATATTTAACTGCAGCAGTATTTGACTATATTCTTCACAGTGAGAAGACCTGAAGTCATTTTCAAGGACCGTTTCTTACTTCTTTTTAGTCAGATCAAGTTTCTAAACTTTCTAAATCCTCATTTTCCAGCTAATGAAAAGAAAATAGGATTCTACCGAGTCTCCTATCTACCTCTTCCAGGACTTCTGTGAGGATCAAATGAGATGAGGCATGGGAAAATGCTTCACAGACATTTGGTTAAAGTGTAAAATGTTTGCATCTGGCTATACAGCAAGTCATGTTCCTGGGCTGAAGAAACTCCAAAGAGGCTAGTTGCTAGGGAGAGGAAGCCAGGAGTTGCTATGTGATGTCATTATCCAGCACCCACAGTGACCGTTTCCAGGCTGTGCTGGGCTGTAGGCCACATTTTGCACCATGGGTTCTCGGCAGTGTCAGCTGTGATTTGTTGGGCTGTTGTTCCCGAGTAGTGATGGGGCCTGTGTCCTACTTGGAGGAAGCTGAGTGTTGCTTTGTGGGTGCCAGGTCTGTGGTGCCATTTCTCTGTAAATGGTCTCTGCATGTCATAGCAGCTCCTGCGTTGAGCATCTGCCCACTGGTGGTCAGTGTGCATCATAGCGACTGGTTGGATGGTCAGACACTTAGTATATTAGCCTTTTATATAAATAGATGGGATAGAAGAAGGATGTGTCTGAAACTCAAAAGATTCATACAATGACCTCTTAATGCTTCCACATGGGATAAGAGAGATACATGGGCTATTATAAGAGCTATGTCCTAGTAAGGACAAGGTAACTGGGAGCTGCCAGCTCACTGGTGAAGGTTTGGTGACAGCTGCAGAGAGATGTGCATACCTGTGGAAATGTTGGCTGGAAATGAGGGGAGTCAAGAAAGGGCAGTGATGAAAAATGATGAGTATTAATTGTGATGTACACTGTGGCTTTTAACATGGACCCTTCCATTTTAAGGGTTTCAGAATTGTGGTTGGTCAGAGTCCTTAAGTATTATTAGTAATAGAACTGAATGATTGTGGAGCACACCACCATCTGCCTAGTATAAATAGTGGACAATATGGCATTTCCTAGTCATGAGAGAGAGGATGCATATATTTGTTTGTGCAGTATATTATTCTACAGTCTATTTCTCATCTTTAGGGCTTTTCAGTTCTCTGCAATAAGCAGGATGTTAATATAAGGAACTATAGAACCCACTGGTTAAATATGAATCATCTACTCACAAAGACAGAAAGATAAAAGCCATACAATTGTACATGCCTCTTCTCAAATCTCCATAAATATGATCTCTGTAATTTTCATTTAGAAAGTATTTTTTTAAGATATATTCCCAAAATACCAGACTAGCATACTTTTGCACCAAATAATATTCTCTATCATATATCATAAATAGTATTATATGATGCTCCAAGTAAATAGTGAATATAAACCCAAGTTGATGGTGAATCCAATAGAATGATTTTTGACCCAAACTAGTAAATGCTTGTTAGCTTGAAATTGAGTAACTCCCTATTAAGTAAGCATAATCATTTTCCTGCCATGCATTATATCCGACTATTCAAAATATAAATCTGGGTCCTGCTTATGATTTGCTTGGCTTACCTCTCATCTATTAATTAAACATTGTCTAATGTGTGATCAGATACTTTTGGCCACTGTGCCTCTCCGGATTAAATTCCTGCAATGACTGGCTTCCAATCCACCAGCTTAATTAATTGTGTTTCTGCACTAATCAAATGCTCTGCAGATCTGCCTGTTTCCAGAAACAGGCAGTGCAATCCAGATTTGTTTGGATGTATACAGAAACCAGGCACCGATCTCTGCGAAGGCTGATCCAGGGAAGAAAGGAGCTGAAATTTTCGAAAATTGCAACTGGATTTATTTTAAATGCTTGGCCACTTTCAAATTTTAATGAATTCCAAATGTACTCACTTTCTGTGGCCAGAGGAGTCCTTTAGCAATTAGGACATTTTTTTCCCCAAAACATTTTGTGTCTATTCCATTTGACATACAACATTTAAGAAGGAGCTGATGTTCACCTATATGTTAAGTAATGGCAAAGCCAAATTTCTTTATTCCTTTTTTAAATAAAATCAATAACACACATATATAAACAAATTTTAGTATTTTATATTTTAATTTCAGTTGTTTCTCCAGTAGTATACTAGCAAAGATTCAAGAATCCTAAGATAGAAATGACTTACAGAATACAAGATAATCATGTGATTTGCATAAAATCAGACTAAAAATAAGGACTCTAAGCAGAGACATTCATTACTGAACTTATATTTGCTCTTAAATTGGCCACCGCATAAAATGTGTGAAGACCGTAGTACATATGAGTGTACAAATAAGAATCCTAGACTTTTTAGTATAGTTTCTGGCTCTAGGCATGTAGCCTTGCTATTTTTCAGCAATTTTGACTGATAATATCTGCACAGGTTGACAAATGAGTCGCTCTCAATCAGTCCTCCATTGACCTGGATTCTGCAGGTAGAAGCAGTGACTTGAAATGGATGTTTTGAAGATAACAGGAAGAATTTTAGCACATAAGGGGATTTACGCTTATGTAATCTGCATCTAAGCACTATGTTTCTAAGTACATAAAAGTAAATTCTCTCAGATTGCAAACATAAATAACTGTTAGTACCTCAAAAGATTGAAAATCATTTTCTGCTTGTTATCATCTGAATCAAATAGAGAGAGTGTGGCAAAACATCTCTTTGCATGGCATCAGTTAGAAATGACCTGAAGGTTTTTGTTGTTATTGTTGGTATTTTAATTTATCTTTTTTTTTAAAAAAAACATATTTTTATTGATTTCAGAAAGGAAGGGAGAAGGAGTGGGAGAGAGAACACCGATGATGAGAGAGAATCACTGATCGGCTGCCCCCTGCGCACCTCCCATACATGTGCCCTGACCAGGAATTGAACCATGACCTCCTGTTTCAAAGATTGACACTGAGCCACACCAGCCAGGCTAACCCACATTTTTAAATCTTAGAATACTCAGTTATTAATCTTATTTTAAAATATACATTTTATTGATTTTTTACAGAGAGGAAGGAGAGAGATAGAAAGTCAGAAACATCGATGAGAGAGAGACATCGATCAGCCGCCTCCTGCATGCCCCACAGTGGAGATGTGCCCGCAAGCAAGGTACATGCCCCCAACCGGAATTGAACCTGGGGCCTTTCAGTCCGCAAGTTGACCCTCTATCCACTGAGCCAAACCAGTCTCGGCTCAGTTATTAATCTTAATTGCACTTTGAAACAATATTTCCCATGCTGTTCATGTTATTAATTGAATAATTGAGCAGAAATCATAATCTATATGAATCCCTGAACATTTGTTATTGTGTTTGCTGCTGGAAAAGGCAGGAAAAAACACACACAAAATAATCAATCTTTGGTTTACATCTTACAAGGTTATAACTGTGTATGTGCCTTCACGTATGAGATTCTTCTCATCGACACGTGTTGTGTGACCTTATAAATGAAGTAATGAGAGCAGCCATGAACTTGCACTTCCCCAAAGACGTCTGAAGCTTGGCCTGATTTTCCTGGCCCCCCCAAAGATATTTTTCTAGCCTGTGGGCATCTGCTAGTATTCTGAAACAAGGTGAACCTTCAGGAAGGGCTCATGACTGTGAGTGGCTGTTCTCCATAAAAGATATGCAAATCAAGGCATTACCGAAACACATTAAACGCTCCACTGCAAAACTTCATGAATCAAACATGGGCCAAATCACATTGAAATACATTTCAGACTGCTGTGGTTTATTTACTCTCTTTAAAAACGCATGCCAAAGTATCTTTAAAATATATATATATAATTGCGTTTATGGGTCCTCAAAAACTTGGAGCAGTGTTCCTTTCCAAGCAATATAAAATGTGCAGAGGGAGTAAACACCCCGATAAGTGATTTACTGACTGAAAGCCAGTGCGGGAGTGAATGTTGGAGGAAGGAAAAGCATCTTGATCGGCTTCCTGTCCTGTATGCCCTGGAGCTGATGCTGGGGCGATAGTACTTTTTTCTTTTTCTTTTCTTCTTTTTTTTTAAATAATATACTTTATTAATTTTATACAGAGAGGAAGGGAGAGGGGAAGAGAGTCAGAAACAGAACGAATGGCGTGATTGTCATCCCCCATAGGGGAGACCAGCCGTTTCCCACACTCGCACTCCCTCTCTGCTCACCCAGGGCTCCTTTGCCCCAGCCTTCCCATCGCCAGTTCACCGCCATGAGGAGCCTGAGGTTGTCAGCAGGCCGTCCTCCAGGCAGCTGAGGAATTTAAATGGAAATGATGTGATCAGCAGGATTTGGAGGAAGTCTCGTTTCAATGGAGGAAAACTTGCAAACTCTCTTGGTGTGAACCTGCACTGCACAGTCCTGGAATCCTTTGTTTTAAACATCAACATGGACATCAGGCAAACCTAAAGATTTCCCCAACCAGATCTTCCATTCTTTATACGACTGTAGATTTAAAATGCAGCTCTGGATCTAGTCGGTCTGGCTCAGTGGATAGAACATCAGCCGGCCGACTGAAGGGTCTCAGGTTCAATTCTGGTCAAGGGCACATGCCCAGGTTGTGGGCTGGATCCCCAGTCAGGTGTGAGTAGGAGGCAGTAGATCAGTCAGTTAATGATTCCCTCTCATCATTGGTGTTTCTATCTCTCTCTCCCTCTCCCTTCCTCTCTGCAATCAATACAAATATATTGAAAAATAATAAAATACAACTCTCTCGATATATATATCTTAAATGTTTACAAAATATATCTGATATAATTAAATGATATATTTACAAACAGAAATATATATCCCTGTATCTGCTAAATGTAATCACTTAGGAGTAAATAACAGAGAACAATCCTCAGGTAGGAGTTATCTGGAACAAACCAGCATAAACAGAGTGAGATAGAAATTTCAAGATCAAAAAGATTAAAGCGGGAAGTTGGAGCCAGGGATACATTTTTAAGACACCGCGGAGAAGAAAAGTTCAGGGAGACTTTGATCAGTGACAGTGACGGGGAAATGAGTAACTTCAATCAAAACCACCCAGAGCATTTCATAAGGCTGGAAAAATAAATTACTGCAGCCTGCGCAGTTCGGATCAGAAGCATCCAAACACTAATAGCGCTAAATGAAGAAGTAAGATGGCTCAATTCAGCCATTTTCTGATGAGACAGACATCTTATTTTCACTCTCGATTTCAAATGATGATCAAAAAGGACCTTAATAAATATACATTAGAAAGCAGGATCTGTACATCTCACTATTTGCTAGCAGTGAACTCATGTTATGTGCACTCCTCATTTCCAGTGATGATCAAAAATGCATCAAGAATTAGATTCCTGCCGAAACCGGTTTGGCTCAGTGGATAGAGCGTTGGCCTACAAACTGAAGGGTCCCAGGTTCGATTCTGGTCAAGGGCATGTACGTTGGTTGCAGGCACAACCCCAGTAGGGGGTGTGCAGGAGGCGGCTGATCTATGTCTCTCTCTCATCGATGTTTCTAACTTTCTATCCCTCTCCCTTCCTCTCTGTGGAAAATCAATAAAATATATTTAAAAAAAAGAGAGAATTAGATTCCTTTTACTGAGGAGCAAGTTTGTATACATCTGTGTATCAATTTAAGCCATTCAACATGGAATTTTCCAAACTTCCGTTTTAGGAAAGATACAATGGTTTTAATGAATAAAATGCTTTGATTTTAAAGTGCTTATGTGAGGTAATGAATATAGGGAGGGTTCCTGTTTTGGATGCTTATTATATGTAAGGAACTGTTCTTGGGGCTTGGTGTGTTTATCCTAAAAAGAGCACTAATGAAGTAGGTAATATTAAATTTTACAATTAAAAAATATATATATATTATTGATTTTTTACAGAGAGAAAGAAGGACAGAGAGCCAGAAACATCGATGAGAGAGAGACATCGATCAGCCGCCTCTTGCACATCCTCTACTGGGGATATGCCCGCAACCAAGGTACATGCCCTTGACCGGAATCGAACCTGGGACCCTTCAGTCCACAGACCGACGCTCTATCCACTGAGCAAAACTGGTCCTGGCTATATTTTACAATTTTTTATATTTAAAATGATAGGCCCCGAAGATGTTAGGCTATTTGTCAAAGGGCACAGCTGGTCAGTGGTGAGATCAGCATAAACACCAAGGTGTCTGGCTCTTGGGTTCAAACTCTTCTTACCTACGCCATCTACCTATCATCAATCAATCTATCTACCAATCATCTATCAATCTCTCTACCCACCTCTCAAACTACCTGTCTAATTTCTCTCTTTTTTTGCGCACCAACATAAGCGGAGAAGGGTGTAGAACAGTTTGCCGAAATTCACGTGACCTGAATCTGAAGCTAGTCCTGGATGGATCTCTCTCAATCTAAAGAAAGAAGTACAGTGGTGCCTTGAGATACGAGTTTAATTCGTTCCGTAACCTTGAGGTGCGGGAAACTATGAGATGCTCGAGTCACGGTAAACTGTTGGGTCGTGTGCAGCCGGCCGATCCGTGCGATTACTCCTATCTCAAATGTTGCTCATATTTCAAAGCAAAAATCGCTTGTTGTACGGCTCGTATCTCAAAAATCTCGTATGTTAGGGCACTCGTATCTCAAGGTACCACTGTAATGAATGCCATTTCGCTAACCCATTAGGCACTGACAACTACAGAAGAGTAACTCAACCAAACATCTAGAAGCATCTGTGATGTGGAAATAAACAGGAAAAGATAATGTCAGATAGTGAAGGGTGAGAGGTCAACTGGAACTGATTCACTCAGCTTTTAACATTCACAACGCATTTATGGGGATTATCATTAGCCAGAGTTCATGTTTAATAGCTAGTTTCTCAGCCTCCACACTTATGACATTTAAAGCAAAGTACTTATTTGCAGGAGGGGCTGTCTTGGGCACTGGGACATGTTAGCAACATCCCTGGCCTGTATCCTCTGGATGCCCATGGTACCCCTTCCCCATGCGCCAGCCAGGAATGTCTCAGGCATTGCCGGGTGTCACCTGCAGAGGCGAAACTAGCCCTGGCTGGAACCAGCGGTCTCAGTCCCCCGAAAGGACGGCTCATGTTTGCCATCCCTTTGGCGAAGCTGGCTGCCAAGTGAGAGATTTAAATGACTCACCCCTCTGAGAGCAGCTCCGTGAGGCTGACCGAGTCCCCCATCTGCACAAAGGTCACTTGTAGCGACCATCGCACGTCTTGAAAGGACACAGTCTGTTGCGCCTACCTAATTGCGAGTTAACTGGCTGTGGTAATTAGCCCAGTTGGACAAAAATGTTTCCTCGGCAAAAGAAAAATCGAAGTGCTTTTATGTCTGCAAAAACTCCCTCTGAGGAAGAGAGCGATGAATAATACATTCAAGATGAAGCCTGCGCCGACTCTGGTTCACAGGCCGGAGAGCCACGGAGAGACGCCGCCACACTATACAGAATTGCTGATCACCAAACCCAAGTCATCTGTGCTGCGGGCCTTAAACAGACCAAAACATTAACTGTTAGGTGCTAATGACATGCAGTGTAAGAGGCTGGGAACTCAAAGTACAAAAGAATTGATTAAAACAGAAAGAAGAGAGCAGGAAAGGTGTTAAAATGACGATGAGTTATTGTCCAGAATGAGTGTATTGTGTGGCAACTTAGATCTTTAGAAACAGGGGTTACAGTAAGATGTACAGTGGCACCTTGAGATACGAGTGCCCTAACATATGAGATTTTTGAGATACGAGCTGTCGAGTGAGCGATTTTTGCTTTGAAATACGAGCAACATTTGAGATAGGAGTAATGGCACGGATTGGCTGGCTGCACACTACACATCAGTTTCCCATACCTCAAGGTTATGGAACGAATTAAACTTGTATCCTTTTCTCCACAACCTTTACCAGCACTGGGTGTTTGTTGATTTGCTGATGGCAGCCATGCTGGCAGGCATGAGATGGTACCTCATTATCATTTTAATTTGCATCTGTCTGATGTCAGTGATGCGGGCATGTTGTCATATGTCTCTTGGTCATCTGTATGTCCTCTTCAGAATGTCTATTCAGGTCCTGTTTTCTTTAATTGGATTGTTTGTCTTCTTTTTTGTTGAATTGGATGAGTTCTTTATGTATTTTGGAATTTAACACCTTATCAGATGTGTCATTGGCAAATACATGACACTGTTGGTGAGCATGCAGACTGGCACAGTCTCTATGGAAAACAATAGAAAATGGAACTTCCATTTTACCCAGTGATCCAACTTCTAGGAATATGTCCTAATAGGGGAAGAAACTAGTACATCTGTAATACTTTTAACGATAAATATAAGTTTTGAAAACTAAAATAAGACTTCAACTTCATCATACTCTTTGTTATTATATTCATTCTATGGAAGACTAACCAGATGTGATTCTTGACCTTTACAATCCTATAGTTTTAAGATGGTTGCATTTGTGCTAGACAATTAAAAATCTTTGTTTTCAATTGTATATTATATCCAAGCCATTTATCACTTATGCACACGGGTGACATGATGATAAGTAATCTTGGAAAGTTAGGAGAGAAGAGCTCATTTTATTTTAAAAAAATCAATCAAGACAATTTTTTAATAGAATTTAGACTGATTTGAAGTCTAAAGTGTGAAATCTAAGTTCTGTCTCTGGTATCTGACTTTGAATGACTCACCAAATACTTTTCTATAAATTAGTGATAACATTTGTCCTACAAATTTCACAAGTTTATCTAGGAAATATCCTATCTAATAAAGAGGGAATATGCTAATTTACCCTCCTGCTGTTGCAAAGATGGTGGTGCCCACATCCAATGAGGAGGGAGTATGTTAATTAACTGCCATGCCCTCAAAGATGGCAGGTCCCACAGCCAATAAAGAGGGAATATGCTAATTTACTGCCCCACCACTAAAGATGGCAGCGCCCACAACCACAAGATATTGGCACCCAGTCCCCTCCACCCCCCAGCCACCCAGGGCCACCCGAGGCTCAGGTAACCAGGGCCAGTTAAGGGTTGTGCTGCCAGCAGTGGCAGCAGCAGAGGTGTGATGAAGCATTGTCTTCCTTGATTGCTGGGTTGCCTCCCACCCCTGAGGGCTCCCAGACTGTGAGAGAGGGCAGGCCAGGCTAAGGGACTCCCTCCTCCTGGGCCTGAATTTTCATGCACTGGGCTTCCAGTTAAATTTATAAAAAATCACAATATCAACTCTAAAACTAATTAGACATTTTAGGGCATTTTCTTCTCACTGAATCTGTCCAAAACAATTCAGTTGCCCCATGGAAGTGAGTTGAATTAACTCTGAATAACTGGTGATCATTCATTACTCAAGAGCAGTGAGATTTCCAGATCAAGCTGCAGAAGGATCATAACGTTCCGTTCATGCTTTTGCACAGGGTTGATGTGGGCACATTGTAATGAAAGGCCAGAAACATTTCCAGGGAATAGCGGAAACATCTGGAACTGCACCTGGTTGTTTATTTATTTACTAGAAGCCCGGTGTGGGAAATCGTGTGGCCCTGCCCACCCATGTGCATCACCCTGCCCACCCACACACGCCTCGCCATGCATGCAGCTCATAGTCCTGCCTACCCACACACACCTTTCCTTGCACACAGCTCCGCCCACCTGCAGGTGCCTCGCCACACACACAGCTTCTTGGTGACCCGTCTTTGGTCTTAAGGCATTATGACCACTGGTTTTTTATTATGTAGATTTTTTTACTGGTACTTGTCTCAGAAGCTCATCCTCCACCACACATACCTTTAATACCGGAAAGGACAGAAAAAATCATTTTAGCCATTCCTCTTGTAATTAGGAAGGGATTCTCTTGTGTTTGTTTTTAACTATAATTACTAATCGAAAGTAAGGCAAAGAATGAAGTTGAGCTGGGGGTTGGGAGAGTTCAGAGATAGAAAAATATGTGGGTATATATATTTATATATTTATATGTGTGTGTCTATGCACATAGATATATACATAGGTGTGTATATAAAATATATACATCTTCTCATGTGTGGTAGGGTCAATATTATAAATGTTTACATATTTTTGGTAGACATTTGGTTTGCATATTGTAAGTATTTATAGAGATTAAATCATACTTACTTTGAATTTTTTTTTATGTGAAATTTTGTGTGAATGGTATAGAAGAGTGAATGAAAGGGTTTTATTTTTCTAGACCTAAACTCTTTTACTTAAAATAATACTGGTCTTGCCAAAACCGGTTTGGCTCAGTGGATAGAGCATCGGCCTGTGGACTGAAGGGTCCCAGGTTCGATTCCGGTCAAGGGCATATACTTTGGTTGTGGGCAAATCCCAGTGGGGGGAGTGCAGGAGGCAGCTGATCGATGTCTCTCATCAATGTTTCTAACTCTCTCTCCCTCTTCCTTCCTCTCTGTGAAAAATCAGTAAAATATATTTAAAAAAAATACTGGTCTTTATATGGCAGTTGTTTGTCTATTATGCTAGGATCTCTGAGTAAGTTTCACTTTCTCATTTTGAACAATTGCTCCCCATTTTGCAGAGTGTCTCCCCAGGCCAACAGGTGTCGATGCCTTTAGGAACAGATGGCTCGTGGGAGGGGAGCTGAGTGAGAGGTTCTGCATCCCGGTCCCAAGACTGCACAGTTGCTGTTGGGAAGGTTACAGAGATGACAACTGGCATCAGAGAAGTTGCAAGCTAGGGAGGGAGCATCGCCAGACAACTGTATGGAGATTTTCCAAATCAAAAGGCTTCTGATGAAATCTTGACATTTTTTACAGAAGAAAACGCAGCGATTGCAGAAAGTTTGGATGGTAGTAAGGTGGTTGACATATTGGTAATGCTTTTCGTATCTATACTTCAACACGTTTCACAACTCAACTTGGAACAGATGAATATGGGAGTGACTCTATAGTGAGTGTATTTTTTTAGATTGCCTTGGGTTATAGATAATGGGCTTGTTCATTCCCATTTACACACCATGTGCCTAGTTAAACAAAGTAATTTTCTTTCTCTTCTTCCATTCAAAAAATGGAATGGTTAAGGAAACATCAAATTCTACTCTGTCCTAAATTATCTGAAACAACATTTATCAGAGACGACAGTGGGATTTAGAAAATAAGAGAATAGCATGACCCCTGGGTTAAAGTGGCTGCTCCAAGTATAAGGAACTTGGGCTTGAGTTAGGAGCACATTTAGGGCACATTTCTAGATTTCTGGTAGCATCTCTGTCTCATGAATGTGTCCTAAGTAAGTCCCTTTCAAATCTCAGCTTAGGACATGCTAGTCTGGAAGTGTCAGTGGCTATGGCTTGATTTTTTAAACCTTTTTCTTATTTTCTCCTACTCTTGCTCCCATCAATTAAATCCCAGTGAGCGTAACCTTCCTTCCTTCCTTCCTTCCTTCCTTCCTTCCTTCCTTCCTTCCTTCCTTCCTTCTTTTTGTTCTTTATTCTCCTCCTCCTCCTCCTCCTCCTCCTCTTCCTCCTCCTTTCTTCCTTCTTAATTCTGGACATAGAAGAGATCATAATTTACCGTATTTTCTAACATATAAGATAGTTGGGCATATAAGAGGACCTCCAAATTTTCCAGTTAAAATATAGAGTTTGGGATATTCTCGCCCTTTAAGATGACACCTGGCATATAAGACGACCCCTGACTTTTGAGAAGATTTTCCTGGGTTAAAAAGTCATCTTAAATACCTGAAAATACGGTATTTTTTTCTGCCTTTGTTTGACTTATTTCACTTAACATAATGCCCTCTATGTCCATCTGTGTTGTCTCAAGTAGCATGATTTTATGATTGTTTATGACTGAAAACTATTTTATTGTATATCTAAACCACATCTTCTTTATCCATTCATCCATCGATGGATACTCCTTTCCCTTTTTCCAGTAACCCCAAAATATGGGACCAATACCGTGGTGTATATACATCGAACAGAATGTCAAACTTTAGAGGGAAGGCAGGAGAGGGTGGAAGTGGGGGGTAAGAGATCAACCACAGGACTTACATGTATGCATATAAGCATAACCAATGGACACAGACACCAGGGGCGTGAGGGCATATGTTGGGGGTTCGAGTAGTTGGGGAGAGGTCAAAGGGGGTAGAAGGAGACTTAGGTAACACCTTCAACAGTAAAGAATTTAAATTAAAAAAATTGAAACATAAATTTTCTTCGTTAAAATGAGGAGACACTGTAAGAGGATAAAGAAACTAACAATTATAGTGGGTCTCTGGTCATATGGTGGGTCTCTGGCCTACAATGTAAGGAAGGGCTGGTAGTCTACACAGAGCGATTGTTTCAAGGAATGCAAGACCGCCATCCACACCTGCCTGTCTATCCATTGACTGGTCTCCTTCAGGAGGTCTGGGAAGGACATTTCAGCTCCCCAGCCCTGCTCCACCCACAGTAAAAGTAAGTGGACAGACCGACACAGGAATTCTAGTTGAGTTTTCCTGGTGACATTTTAGTTTGAGCCATTTCTCTCAGTAGCAGTCTCTCAACATTTTCTCCATCATATATTTCAACCTGCATTTCAGCGATGGATGCACAGAATCACAGAGAGGCATGAAGATGCAAGGAAAGGGAGGATTTAAAAGAAAATAGACGTTATTTCTTAGAGCACTGTTAGGCTTAGAGAAAATTTATTACCAAGTACAGAGAGTTCTCATTCATTCCCTCCCCTCATTTTGCTCTGATTCTCACCCCATACCCCTCCCCCACATTCCCTCTGTTTTGAACTCTCTATTTCTCTGCCTTCCTCTCTGTGAAAAATCAATAAAATATATTAAAAAAAACACACAAAGAAAACGATCCATTTGGCATACTAATAAATCTATCTGCTCTAATTCCAAAAGGAGTTAAAAGTCCACAAAGCCCAACAGTGAAGCTGGACATTTTCTTTTTAATAATTGTCTTTGTCAGATTCCAATTGTCTTGTTACTTTAATATATAACTAGAGGCCCGAGGCACCGAATTTGTGCAAGGGGCGTCCCTGCTGCCATGGCAACTGCCTCTCTGCCACCTCTGCCTTTGTCCCTGAAGCTGCGACTTCATCCACAAGGTCACCTGGAAGAATGTCTGGAAGGACAGCCCGTCTAATTAGCATATTACGCTTTTCTTATTATAGATGTTTAATGGTTTGTCACCATTTTTTTCCCCAAGACAAAAACAATTATTATGTGAGGGACTCAATGAGGTGTACTGTAGAAAGCTAAGAAATAGCCATGACAAGCATTTCAAGACCCTAGAGTTTCCTTAATTCTCAATCTGTGAGACGAGAAAAATCATTGCATATCTGCTGGGTCAAAGACTGCAACTCGAAAAGGGTTTGCATGTGAACTGTTGTAAGATTCTGTGCTTTCCTCTACAGATGATGCATATTCATTCATCATAACATCACTAGAGTCATCCCCAACTTGGTGAAATAAAAGTACCGAACTTCTCATGATTAAAAAATGCCTTTATTTAGCAGAAAACATGCCACAAAGATCAAAAGAAATAGTTAAAACACCCAGTGGGAATTAAGATTTTTAAGGACATGTTGAAGATGTAAATTTCAAAGGCAGTGCGCATACATTCATTCTAGTGTCAGCACTTTGAAAAGTTACACATGGCACTTTTTTTGTATAAAAGATAATCACAATGTAAGACCCACAAGCCAGTGATACAAAATGCAAGTGAAAAAGGAAGTGCAATTTGGAACTGGATGGAATCCGAAAGCCAGAGTGTGAGCCTCATTAGCTGAAGCCAGGGTTACATGAATGTGTGCCCAAAACCAAGCTTCTGACGATACTCAATGAGAAATAAATGTGTGTGTCTCTCTATCTGTGCTTTTAAATATATATATATATATGTATATGTATATATATACAAATATATATGTATTTGTGTGTATATATATATATGTATATATATACAAATATATATGTGTATATACACATATATACACACACACATATATATATTTATATATGTATATGTACATGTATATGTATAGGGTCTTGAAATGCTTTGTGTGTATATATATGTATTTGTGTGTATATATATGTATGTGTGTATATATATATACAAATATATATGTGTACATACACATATATACACACACATATATATATATATTTATATGTATATGTACATGTATATGTATAGGGTCTTGAAATGCTTTGTGTGTATATATATGTATTTGTGTGTATATATATGTATGTGTGTATATATATATATACAAATATATATGTGTATATACACATATATACACACACACATATATATATTTATATATGTATATGTACATGTATATGTATAGGGTCTTGAAGTGCTTTTATTTATATGTATATGTATATATATGTACATATATATATATATATATATAGGTCTTGACATGCTTGTCATGACTATGTCTTAGTTTTCTATAGTACACCTCATTGATTACCTACCTAACCTAATACTTGTTTTTGTTTTTGGGAAAAATGGTGACAAACCATTGAGAATCTATAATAATTAAAGCATAATATGCTAATTAGACCAGATGTCCTTCCAGATGTTCTTCCAGGTGACCTTCTAGACAAAGTCCAGGCGGAGAGGCAGTTGCCATGGCAGCAGGGACGCCCCTTGCACAAATTCCGTGCCTCAGGCCTCGAGTTATGTATAAAAATAAGAAGACAATTGAAATCTGACAACAACAATTATATGTATATGTATGTGTGTATATATATATATATATATATATATGCAGTAAAGTATATAGAGATTTTCTCTTATAGGCTGACATTGGATGCTGGAATATTAATAACTTTAAGGGCAATATGTCTGAACAAAGATTGTCCTGACAAAAGTCTGCAGTATACTAGTCGTCTCCCTTCTCTAAGGGCTCTGAAAGCCTTCGCAATGGGAATACAATTCCAAAGAGTAGTTTCTGAGTGTCAGTCTTACCAACAATTCTGGAGTAAATATACCTGCTCGTATAAAAAAATCTTGGCTAGTCTAGCATGTAGTTTTCCCTGCATACATGTTGCAGGCAATGCTGCATGCGCCACCTCAGGCGCAGAATCACATAAAGTACAGTATTACCAGGCGTGGCACAGGGGATGCTCAGGGCCAAGCGCTTTCCCTGTATCATCCTCTGCCTCACCAGGATAACATAGCTTGGACCAGACATGTTCCTAAAATACTCTTTTAAAAAATATATTTTATTGATTTCTTGCAGAAATGAAAGGAGAGGGATAAAGAGCTAGAAATATCGATGAGAGAGAGACATCGATCAGCTGCCTCTTGCATGCCCTCCACTGGGGATGTGCCCGCCACCAAGGTGCATGCCCTTGACCGGAATCGAACCTGGGACCTTCCAGTCCGCAGACTGATGCTCTATCCACTGAGCCACACCGGTCCTGGCCTAAAATACTTTTGCATTTAACTCCGCGAAGGGTTCTAAGGATTACACTGGTCCTGGACCGTTTTCTGCCTGGGGATGCGTGGACCTCCAGGGAGTACACATTTGCACATTCTCATTTGACACAGGAGGGTACTCTATCCACGTCACTGTGACATTTTGCCTCTCAAGTCACCTTTTTACAAATGCTAACCGCTTTTAAGCCGTCTTTGCGGCTGCTTTCTGATGGTGGGAACCGCGTTAGGGAGGGGTTGGATTAGCATCCTGGGAACCCAGCCCTGACTTGGGAAGCTTCTAGAGCTGCCTCTGAGCTGAGTGCTGAGCACAACCAGCGCAGCTTTGCCAGCGTATAAGTGATCCAACGTGTTTTGCAGAACAGCCTGGCAGTAGCTCCGGGTGCGTTGCTGGTGTCACCGGTTTGGGAGACGCTGCTTTGGGAAGGATGCTGACAAGCAGTCTTGGTTTGAGTTTCTGGGTGGGCTGTTTGCTGGGTGTGAACATCAGAGACCAAGAAAACAGCGGTTTTGTGCTTCTGTGGATCTCAGCTCATGCGGAGATAGTCATCATCGATGCTTCCCCACGTGCAAAATGAAGTATTGATGCGTATGCCAGAGAGCTGGGGTGGAGATTAAGTCTTAAAATGGCTCACAAGCCGAGACCGGTTTGGCTCAGTGGATAGAGCGTCGGCCCGTGGACTGAAAGGTCCCAGGTTCGATTCCTGTTGGGGGCATGTACCTTGCTTGCGGGCACATCTCCAATGTGGGGCGTGCAGGAGGCGGCTGATCGATGTCTCTCTCTCATCGATGTTTCTGACTTTCTATCCCTCTCCCTTCCTCTCTGTAAAAAATCAATAAAATATATATTTAAAAAAAATGGCTCACAAGACATGCGTCTCCTATTGTTGCTAGCACACAGCAGATGGTAATTAAACATACCTTGGCTCTTGAGACCTTTCAAATCTCTCTGAGGATTGTGGTGATTTCTGATACTGGACTCATTAAAACGTGTTTAAATCAGGGTTTTGTATATGCCAGTTGCTCTCCATTCTTGTGTCTGTGTGTTAAATAGTTACCCATGATAAAAATAATACCAGAAATAAACTGCTTTTTTTTTTTTAAAAAAAAAGGTTTTTATTGATATTTAGACAAAGAGAAAGGGAGAGGGAGAGATAGAAACATCCATGAGAGAGAAACACTGATCAGCTGCCTCCTGCATGCCCCCTCCTGGGGATCGAGCCACAACCTGGGCAGGTACCCTGGGCAGCAATGGAACTCTTGACCTCTTGGTGCACGGTCCCCTCTCCATCACTCAGTCATATTAGCCCGGCTCAAAAGTACACATCTGGCTGAGCATTGGATGTCACACACACAGAGCACACAACTAAAATAGGATTTCATTGTTATGGCAACAGAGGCAGGTAGAAAGGAGTGTTATCATTTCCATTTTAAAAATGAGAGAGGGAGGCTTTGGTGCTGAAAGGAAACTCTAGGCTCTTATGCCAATAAGTGCTAGCATTGGTACTTGAATCGGTGATGTCTGATTCCAGATTTCATACTCACAGCCAGTAAGCACTGCGTCAGGGCTAATAGTTAACAGATAATGTGGGGTTTTTTGTTTCTTTTTTTGGAAAGGGGAGCAGGGTGGCAGGGCTGCCTGGGAAAAGCACAATTTTCAAAATGGAAATGTCAAACTTCATGTTCGTTTAGGGAAAAATTAAATTATAATTTCAAAGCATAACTTTAAGAATACCAAATAAGATGGATTCTCATCTTCTACTTAGCTTAAAAAAATGATTACATTATGTTCTCAAAGACATGATCAGTTACTTTTAAGTCTGGGATCTTTTTTATATCCTAACTGGAGGCCCGGTGCATGAAATTCGTGCATGGTTTGGGGGGTGTCCTTCAGCCCAGCCTGCTCCCTCTCCAATCTGGGACCCCTTGAGGGATGTCAGACTGCCTGTTTAGGCCAGATCCAAATAGGATCAGGCCTAAATGGGCAGTCGGACAATCCAGGACTGCTGGGTCCCAACTGCTCACCTGCCTGCCTTCTTGATTGCTCTCTAACTGCTTCTGCCTGCCAGGCTGATCACCCTAACCACTCCCCTGCCAGCCTGATAGATGACTAATTATTCCCCTGCCAGCCTGGTCACCCCTAACTGCCTTCCCCTGCAAGTGTGGGTCCTCCCCAACTGCCCTTCCCTGCAGGCCCAGTCACCCCAACTTCCCTCCTCTGCCGGCCTGGTCACACCTAACTGCCTCCCCTGCAGGCTTGATCACCCCCAACTGCTCTTCCTTGCAGGCCTGGTCCCTCCCAATGGCCCTTCCCTGCTGACCTGATCACACACTACTGCCCTCCCTTGCAGGCCTGGTCCCTGCCATCTGCCCTCCCCTGCTGGCCATTTTGTGGTGGCCATCTTGTGTCCACATGGGGGCAGGATCTTTGGACCACATGGGGGCAGCCATCTTGTGTGTTGGAGTGATGGTCAATCTGCATATCACTCTTTTATTAGATAGGACAGAGGCCTGGGGCATGGGTGAGGGCCAGCTGGTTTGCCCTGAAGGGTGTCCTGGATCAGGGTGGGTGTTCCCTTGGGGCGTTGGCAGCCAGGTCTGTTCCCGGCAGCTCGCTGCAGGAAGGGACTGGACAATGAAGCATGTCCAGTAAGGTCCGGCTTATGTGGGATGGTGCTTACTGTCACTCTCACCCGTGAGCAAGTCAGTAGCCAGAATAGGGGTGGCCACTGCAAAGGAGGGGAGATGCACTCGTCATATTTAAACTCCTACAAAGGGAGTTCTCTCTCTCGCCTCTCCTGGTTGCCGCACTTCCGGGACTCCTGTTGGAGGAGGGCATGCTCCTGTGTACCCACATAGCACCCACATGGCACCTACACAGTACACTGCTGAGCTGAATCTGGCCTGATGCTCGACAGGACACACTGATGTGGAACTGAAGCTTGGGACACTGGCCCCACTTCTGTCTCTGCTGGCACCCACGCTGCATACTGTGGGACTTTGCAACCTGAGTAACAGAATTCCACGCCGATAATCTCACTCTCTCTCTCTCTGGCGCGAGTCTTGGAAAACACGTTTTCGGAAGCTCTCCCCAGAGCCACCCACTGGTGTCGGGGAAGGTGGACCCCCCGGTTTTCTGGCAAGAAGGACAGCAGACCGTCGGTATCTGCATTCGGATGATTAGGCTCTCGGTCGTTTTGAAGGGCTTGGAAGCAAACTTGGGTTTGGCCCGATGAAAACTCCAGCGTTACTTGTCCATTTCAGGGCCCAGGAATGGGAAACTGGTTGTCCCGCTGATGTGGGCGGGTTGTGGCTCCAGCGATGAATATGAATTAAAAAGCTGATGGGGGAGGAAAAACCAGCTGTGCCTCTAAAAGTTCTTCAAGGTCTCATTTCAGTCAAGGCCGCTGTTCAGCCATTTAACAAGTACCTGACAAACATTGTTCTTTTATCACTTCCATATGCCAGCAACTTACCGTGTTTTCCCGTGTATAAGACGACTTTTTAACCCAGGAAAATCTTCTCAAGAATCAGGGGTCATCTTATATGCTGGGTGTCATCTTACAGGGTCGGTATATCCCAAACTCCATATTTAAAAATATATATTTTATTGATTTTTTATAGAGTGGAAGGGAGAGATAGAAAGTCAGAAACATCGATGAGAGAGAGACATTGATCAGCCGCCTCCTGCATGCCCCACAGTGGAGATGTGCCCGCAAGCAAGGTACAGGCCCCCGACCGGAATCGAACTTGGGACCTTCCAGTCCGCAAGCCGACGCTCTATCCACTGAGCCAAACTGGTCTCGGCCCAAACTCCATATTTTAACTGGAAAATTTGAGGGTCATCTTATATGCCAGAAAATGCGGTTCCATCAGGCATCAGAAGGTCAAAGAAGACCAGTGAGAATGGGGAAGTTGCAGGCCTGTGTTTATTTCACTGTCACCTCGCACCTCACGATAAACAGAAAGTAGAACTCTATTCTCGGTGCATTTCCCAGGCACGCGGGCAGTCACCCATGTTTGTTTTCACGTCCAGTCTTTTAGGGAGTGCCAACTTGCTTTGTTCCAGTCAGTGCATTTGCAAAGCACGCGCTCTGCATTAAAAATACACGACGGAGGGGAATGCGCACCGAGGGGGAAGCAAGCAGACGTGTCAGGTGCAGACCTGGAAGGCAGGCAGGCGGCCAGGGGGATTCCTTGATTTGGGCATGCCTTCCAAAGCAGAATGGACACTCCAGCGCTGCCTCTGGCTTCTCAGTCATTGGGGTGTTATTTTTAAACCGAGGTCATGTAGGGTCGCCTACAAATACACATTTGAACAAGTAAGATGCTTTCTCCTCCGGCCAAGCCCATGTCTCATCTCTCCACGGATTTTTAAAGTTCTAGGCGGACCTGGGCATCCTTTGACTTTTTGTGACCTTGGTTTCCTCAGGTGGACTGTGTCAGCTAAGATTCACGGACCGGCAATACTCTTCAGACCCATACAGTGGTACCTCGAGATACGAGTGCCCTACGTACGAGATTTTTGAGATACGAGCTGTCGAGTGAGCGATTTTTGCTTTGAGATACGAGCAACAGTTGAGATAGGAGTCATTGCGCAGATAGGCCGGCTGCACACGACCCACCAGTTTACCGCGACTCGAGCGTCTCATAGTTTCCCACGCCTCAAGGTTAGGGAACAAATTAAACTCGTATCTCGAGGTGCCACTGTACTGCTTTGGATAGGTCAATATACACGAAAAGGGCTGATAGGAAGTGGACAATCCCTGTTACTAGCGACATCAGACAAACACATACTTCCGACAAAGTGAGAATCATGGCAGCTGGGCCCCAAAAGACTGGGAAATAAACCAGGTCCCAAGGCAGAAACCGGAAGTTATTTAGTTGGTGGAAACCCGTTGGGAGAGAGTCAACCGCTTTTTGTTGTTGTGCCTTCTGTTGGTTATTTCAGGGAAAGCACACGCTCTAATTGATTTTCACTCAGTTTGATGTACAACTCCTCTAACTGTATGATATAAATCAACAGACAATTAGGTTTCGTTGGGGTTTGACTGTGCTGTTTTCAATAAATGTATATGTTGTTCTTATTGCATGAGAAGTGCGCCATTCATCACTGTTCCCCTCCCTGAGTAAAATGGCCGCCAAACTATGTTTTGAAGGAGGTGCGTCCTTTCTTGGAGAACTGCACAGTGGGATTTCTTTGTTGCAGCGGGAGTGGGCTTCTTAGGATACCTCGAGAGAAAAAGAATGTTCTGAGACTCGCATGGCAGCATGAGATGTGGTAGAAAGGTGATGCGCATGCAATTAGGTCCCTGGCTTCCCAAGTCCCTTCACCCTTAACCCAGACCTGGGAAAGGGGAGCAGGGCTTCGGGGGCTGCTTTGGCAGAGCTGTGAGGAGAGCCAGCGGCCAGAGTTTAAGGTCCTGGGGGAGCTGAGCCCCCAGAGCATCAGGCCAGTTGTGATCCGTTAGTCCATTGTGCGTGGAGTCTGCATGGCTGTGGGCATGTGGGCAAGTGCAGAGCATGAGAGCATATTCCGTGCAACATGAGACCCAAGAGAGCGAGAGAGAGAGAGAAAGAGAGAGAGAGAGAGTTCCTGAGTTTGGGAGCTTATGGACTCAGACTTTGCTCCTTGCAGTGGTCATGCCTCTTCTGGCCAATGACTTCTCCCAGGGGTGACTGTGTCACCTACACTGCATGGGACATGCCTATAATATTCCCCCTTCCCTCTGATCATTCCCAGGTAATTAATGATCAGGTGATGGCAGCAGTATCAGACATTCTTCTCATCTACCGAAATACAGTGGATTCCATTACCTGCAGAGTCTGCATGTACACATTGGACTGCTTGCCGAAATGGGTCTGTAACCCCAAATTAATACTCATGATTTTTGAGGTCATTTGCAGATCTGTGCTGCTGTGCACAGAGAAGCAGAAAAAAATGAGTTTCCTGATTTACACGTTCCCAGCTGAGGAGACAGGGGGCACTGACTTCCTGTGTTCGCCCGAATACTGGAGATGGATGTCCTGTGTGGTTGTCTGTTTAGTGCCGTGTTTTTAGCGTGTTTGTGTTGCTCAGCGGGCGATGCGCTGTTTAAGATGACCCCCGAGTGCAGTGCTGACACACAGACTGGCATTCCTCAGGGTGCTTTGCTTTCTGAGAAAAGCCATGCGCCAGCTGAGCTTCCTGCAGGCACGCATTGTTTGTGTTATTGGCCGTTGGTTTAAGGTTAATGAACCAAACCTAGATGCTAGCGAAGGTGCCTCTAAACAAACACAAACAAAGGAGGTGCTGTATCAGTC
Source organism: Lasiurus borealis (assembly GCA_004026805.1). Taxonomy (NCBI): domain Eukaryota; kingdom Metazoa; phylum Chordata; class Mammalia; order Chiroptera; family Vespertilionidae; genus Lasiurus; species Lasiurus borealis. The sequence goes on along the minus strand of PVJN01004175.1, from coordinate 38,334 downwards.
AAGGGACAAAGTACTGTGACCAGAGGTTTGCAGAACCCAACCCTGCATTTATTTTGGGAGCAACGGTTTAGCATTGGCTGAGATTTTATAGAACACTGGAGGCCTGGTGCACAAATTCATGCACGGGTAGGGTCCCTAGCCCTAGGCATCGATCAGGGCCGAATGGGGCCTTCCTCCCCCTGGCTGCTGGCTGGGGCCTTCCTTCATTCCAGTCCGCACTGGTCCCTGGTGGGCAGCACATGTCATAGCGGGTGGTCGAACTTCCAGGCGGTCAAAATCCCCAGGGGACAATGTGCATATTAGCCTTTTATTATATAGAGTAACTGTTGTGAATAGTGAGAATCAACTATCTGAGGATGGAACGAAATACAATTTAATAATATTGGATAAACGTCCCTGTGTTTGTAAAGAGGCAGTAGGTAGGACTAATGTTCCTTCATTATAAAACCTCCAATAGCCAAAACCGGTTTGGCTCAGTGGATAGAATGTCGGCCTGCGGACTGAAAGGTCCCAGGTTTAATTCCAGTCAAGGGCATGTACCTTGGTTGTGGGCACGTCCCCAGTAGGGGGTGTGCAGGCGACAGCTGATTGATGTTTTTCTCTCATCGATGTTTCTAACTCTCTATCCCTCTCCTTTCCTCTCTGTAAAAAATCAATAAAAATATATTTAAAAACAACAACTCTCCAATACTCTCTCTTAGGCCTCAAGATAACCAAAACCAGACCCATAAAGTCGTATGATTTCTGTTTGCTCTCACGTTAGGGTGGGTGTTGTCTAAACCAGCAGTCGTCAACCTTTCAGACCTCATGTACCACAAACTGAGCTAAATGACACATGTATGGAGAAATCTTTTTTTGAGGGCACATTGCAGTTTCTGTATTTTCCCACAGTAACCATGGTGGCAGTGGTGCAGTGGCTAACTCTAAAACCCTGGAAATTTTATTCCCTCTCTTCTCAATGATGCATACTGACTACATGCCACGCATCATTATCCTCACAGTCTGTGGAACAGCAAATAGGAGAGCAAATCTCAAGTTCTGAACTTGAGGATCATCTGGGAGTACAAGAAGGAAGCAATCAGAGAAATACGCTTCTTTATTTTAAAAAAATTGAGGTAGAATTAACGTATAATATTATATTAATTTTAGGTGTACAACACAATGATCGATATTTGTATGTAGGGATGTTTCTGGTTAATGAGGAAACTCTTTCAATAATATTAATCTAGGTGGTAAACTTGTAGTACTCACCTATAATCAATGAAACTTTGGTATGTATTGGGTGCAAGATATTTTAAAAATATATTTTATTGATTTTTTTTTAACAGAGAGGAAGGGAGAGGGATAGAGATTTAGAAACATTGATGGCAGAGAAACATCAATCAGCTGCCTCCTGCACGTCCCCTACTGGGGATATGAATGCAACCAAGGTACGTGCCCTTCAGTCCACAGGCCAGCATGCTATCCACTGAGCTAAACCGGTTAGGGCAGGTGCAAGATATTTTTAGAGTGAGATGCACAGCCACTTTCGAGTAGAAGACATACGTGGAAATCACACATCGAGAACTTACAGTATTTCATAAATTTGTGAATTTGTGCGTTGGAATAGAAATAGCTAAAGCAATAAAAGTGTCATTTGAAAAGCTTCCATAGAAAGGAAACCTATTACTTTAAAGATTGAATTTAGGGCCCCGCCAATGTTCCTCAATGGTTTGAGCATCATCCCATGCACCAAGAGGTCATCGGTTCAATTCCTGGTCCTGGACATGCCCGGGTGATGGGCTCCATACCCAGTGTGGGGCGTGCCGGAGGCAGCCCATCAGTGATTCTCTCTCATCATTGATATTTCTCTCTGTCTGTCTGTCCCTCTCTTTTTCTCTCTGGAATCAATAAAAATATTTAAAACAAAAAACATGTTCTTTTTCTTCATTGCTAATATTGTGGGTCACACCACCTCAATGGATTATAATCTCACATCTGTTCTTCTCCTTGTTCAAATGCCTCTCTCAACTAATATGAGTTCCAAAAACTGTTGGGATAACCAGTTACTTTATTATTCAACTAGAAGCCCAGTGTACGAAATTCATGCATGGGGAAGGGGTGTCCCTCAGCCTAGCCTGCACCCTCTCCAATCTGGGATACCTTGAAGGATGTCTGACTGTCCCTTTAGGCCTGAACCCAATAGGATTGGGCCTAAATGGGCAGTCGGACATTCCTCTCAGAATCCAGGTTTGCTGACTCCCAACTGCTTGCCTGCCTGCCTTCCTCATTTCCCCTAACTGCTTCTACCTGCCACCTGATCACCCCCTAATCACTTCCCTGCCAGCCTGATTGATGTCTAACTACTCCCCTGCCAGTCAGATTGCCCCTAACTGCCCTCCCTTGCCAGCCTGGTCACTCCTAACTGCCTTCCCTTGCAGGCCCGCCACCCACCCAATTACCTTCCCCTGCAGGCCTGGTCACTCCTAACTGCCCTGTCCTACAGCTCTGGTCCCTCCCAACTGCCCTCCCCTGCAGGCCTGCCCTCCTCAACTGTTCTCCCCTGCAGGCCTGGGTCCGCCCAATTGCCCTTTTCTGCAGGCCCAGTTGCTCCCAACTTCCCTCCTCTGAAGACCTGGTCACCCCTAACTGCCCTTCCTTGCAGACTTGATTTCCCCAACTGCCCTCCCCTGCTGGCCTGATCGCCCACAATTGCCCTCCCTTGCAGGTCTTGTCTCTTCTAACTGCCCTCCCCTGCTGGCCATCTTATGGTGGTCATCTTATGTCTACATGTTGGCCGCCATCTTTGACCACATGGGGGCAGCCATCTTGTGTGTTGTAGTGATGGTCAATTTGCATGTTATCTTTTACTAGATAGGACCCTTACTGATTCGGTCCCCCACGATTCTTCATATTCTGAAATATATAGGTCTCCGAACTACCACAGAGACTGCCTTCTATTGTCTTTCTATGCTCTTCCCCCCACCCCCATGTTTATCTTCTGGTCCCTTGTTCCTCCTTCAGAGCTCAGCTGAACCCCACTTCTGATGCGAAGCTTCCTCAGACCATGCCTTCCTAGGCCTGGGTTTGTCTTTACAATAAGCTCATAGCACTGTGTGTGTTTCCTTCACTGCGTGTACCATTGCTCCACTGTTTGCAATGATAAGCTTAGGCATGGCGCTTACTCTGTTTCACTGTTTTGAGGAAACACTTCTAGAAGTAACTGATTAAAGGAAATGTTGGTATATTTTAAAACAGCAACTTTTTTTTTGGGGGGGGGTGGGGGAGGAGCAAGCCTGGCCAGCATTCTGGAGACACTGGGAGGCCCTTTGTCCACCCAGCAGCATGGACTGCTCTGAGCTAGAGTGTTGGCTGGACCGTCTCCCAGGTCTGGTCCTGAGATAAAGTTTCCTTTTCTAAAGATGTGGATCACTAGGTACTTCTGCCCCTTTATCCTCTTATTTAAATCCAAAATCTAAATTACACATTGTACTCTAATTTTTTTTAATTTTTAGGCCTAACCAAGAAACCTCCAGCCAATAGGGCTGGCAATACAATTTACATATGCTTGTGTTTGGTTCTGGAACACGATGGCTTTTATTAAAGGACTAGAGGCCTGGTGCACGTATTCATGCACCAGTGGGGTCCCTTGACCTGACCTGGACCCTCTCACAATCTGGGACCCCTGGGAAGATATCAGAGGCCAAGTGCAAGTATTCAGGTCTCAAGTATGCCTGTAAGATCTTTGGTTAATCTCTTTCTGCCCTCCCCTCTCCCCGCTTCCCTCTGAGCTTCATCAGTCTGTTCCATGTTTCCATGCCTGTGCATTGAGCGAGTGTCTGCCCCTTGGTGGTCAGCATGCATTACAGCTACTGGTTGCTTAGGCTTTTATTGCTCAGAGGACAATGAGACATGTTATACTCCCAAAAGAAATATGCCTATGATTGATAAAAGGAACAAAAAGAAAAACAAAAACGAAATAAGCACGAAGAAAACATAACTAGCTTCTCTGAATTCAGTTTCAGGGACCTATTTAGAGATTAGCATTGTTCCTCCTTCTGTTTATTTATTTTAATATATTTTTGTTGATTTCAGAGAGGAAGAGAGAGGGAGAGAGAGACAGAAACATCAATGATGAAAGAGAATCATTGATTGGCTGCCTTCTGCACCCTCCTCTGGGGATCGAACCCACACCTTGAACATGTGCCCTGATCCGCTTCATAGGTTGATGCTCAGTCACGGAGTCTGTGTTCTGTTCATTTTGAATATTTTTAATGCTCAGTCCTGCTGGTTCCTAGATTATCCCTCCATGTGCAGAAGGGCTTTTCAAGGATTTTCCAATAAAGTGTGCATCGGGTTTCCTGAAAAGCATTTGTGGAATCCAGATACCAAACCTTCATCCTCTGAATGGGCCATTCCCCTTAGAAGCTCACACAGGTGCAATAAATACAACAACAAAACCCTTAATCACCATTTGGACAGAGAATCATGAAGGGGGATGTCTGTACCAGCTGTTGAAAACATTGGGAAGTTTTAGCTGCTCCATGCTTTATAGCTAAGAATTTGTTTGTGTGCTTTCAAATAAATCATGTTTAGACTCATTGACTTTCTTAATTTTCTCCCTACAATGTACAAATGGCTGTAATTTGTAACAAGTAGTATTTATTTGTCATCTCATTATAATATGGTAGGTCTCTAAGAACTATTGTATCTGGAATAAAAATAGCCACCCAATGTTAAGATGAAAATAAAATGCATACAATGAATGGCATGTGTAGCATGTAAAGAGAAACTTACCTGAATCTCCAGGTGGTTATGTATTGCTATGAGATATTCCAGACAATGCTAGCTTTAGAGCTAGGAGTAACACAAATCTTGTCTTATAGGGAAATACTTTAATCTACTTTTAAGTATGGTCAACATTTGAATACTGTGGGACACAGTTATGTCTAGGGACTGTTTCTGGAATACAAAGCAAATTCAGAAATATTTGGTTCAGAGTGTCAACATTCTGGTTAAAAAGTTACACATGATACCCAGAGCACACATTCGCCAAAGAGTGGAGTGAATGTGAGAATGAGGATCTGTATATGTCAGAATGGTGTTGGCTGCATGAACCGAAGCAGGTCCACATGCCTGAAGCATGAAGGAAACATAGAAGATGCATCACTGCACACGTGGCAGAGCAACCAGCTTCTCTCTACTATCCTGGCTCTTCCTACAGATGAACAAGAGAAAATATCCAACTTCTAGAACATACATAAGTGTGAGGAGCCCATGCAGGTGTGATTCAGAGACCCCACATGGAGGAGCGGTGCAGAGATAGAAATAGAGTTTGATGTCTATCCGTCACCCTGAGCTAGGCTGTGAGCAGTGCACTGAGGGGGCTTCTGAGGGTCCTTGCAGGATCATAATCCGAAAAGACATTTAGCGAAGAGAAGTGTGTCCTTCCCTGTGGAGAGCTCAGAGAGGTTATCTTTGGCAATGTCCTACAAGGCCTCAAGGTCAAGTCCTTGTAGGTAGTTATGAGAGGGACAGACGTTTCCCTGGAGCCTGCAGCTCACCTTGCCCTTGGCTCAAACAACCTGCACACCACAGGAGCACTTCTTGGGGTGGCTCCTTCTGAACCTCACCTGCACGGTTCAGAAGCTTCACACAAATCATACACAATCATACGTGACAGCTCGCTTTCCCCTCCCGTCTTTTGCATCCCGTTAGCTTACCTGCTCAGCGCTGACAGGTGCCCTGAACAGTCCAAGGATCGCACCTTCTTATACTAATTAGCAAAGACAATTAAAGGAGAAGCAGACTGAACACCTTTTCTGTGCGTGGCATGGACCAGAGCTATTCCATTTGCGTGAACTTGATAAGAGGAATAAACCAGTTCTATTTACCTGAGGACATTTCATTTCATTCCCGGGGCCTATGAGCCATCCCTGAGGGACATGGCTATTCCAGAGGAGAGAGGAGGACCTGAATCCGGGCTCAGTTAGGGAAGATGAGGAGGGGGAGGATGGTTGGCTGGGTGAGGATGGATGCTCATCTGATGCCAGTCAGCGTGGCTAACCAAGAGGCCACGTGGGCGAGGCTCTGATCCAGGAGATGTGAAAGGAGGCACGTTTGCGGGCTGAGGAGCAATGGCAAAGGGAGCAGGCGCGAACCGCTTTGATCTGAGTGAGGTTCTGACCCGCGGAAATGATTCATACGGAGCAGCGAGAGGTGACATTCTGCTGTGCTGACAGCAGCCTGCATTGTGAGCCAGACCCAGACACTGGAAGGAAGGAGTGACTTGTCTGGTCCGGTTTGAACTGCCCCTTAGAGTTTCTCACAGGGTGGCATCCATACATTTTCTAAACTCATCAACTTGCACACACATCGGTTCTCATAACAAGAGTGAGTGAGAGCGGATAGCAAGTAAGGGTCTCATGGCAGTGGGCACAAATAAAATGCACTATAGAGTGGTACCTCGAGATACGAGTTTAATTCGTTCCGTAACCTTGAGGCGTGGGAAACTATGAGACGCTCGAGTCGAGGTAAACCGGTGGGTCGTGTGCAGCTGGCCGATCCCCGCGATGACTCCTATCTCAACTGTTGCTCGTATCTCAAAGCAAAAATCGCTCGCTCCACGGCTCGTATCTCAAAAAACCTCGTATGTTAGGGCACTCGTATCTCGAGGTACCACTGTATTGCTTTTTTGTGTGAAAGTGAAAAAGTGGAGCTCATTATTTATTGCATCCTGTAGTCATTTAATAGTTAACAGCTCATATTTTCTATTTTGGGAAAGATAATTTAACCAAGAATTATCCTGGTCAAGGAAGTCAGAGGATTCAACGGGGCTGGAGATCTCAGATTCTGATATGAAAAACATCGCCTTTGGAAAAATCTCCCATCAGAACTTTAAACGTGAAATATTTCCATCATACTATTAAAGTTTACCATTTACGTATACAGTGGTACCTCGAGATACGAGTTTAATTCATTCCATAACTTTGAGGCGTGGGAAACTATGAGACGCTTGAGTCACGGTAAATTGGTGGGTCGTGTGCCGCCGGCCGATCCGCACGATGACTCCTATCTCAACTGTTGCTCGGATTTCAAAGCAAAAATCGCTCGTATCTCAAAAATCTTGTATGTTAGGGCATTCGTATCTCGAGGTACCACTGTACTGTCTTATCTGCATATCAAAACTGCAAAATAATTGATAGCCAGCAAGTTCAGGGAGACAGTCTGGAGCTGACAAAAGGACGCTTATTATTTTCACCCCAAAATCCCACGAGATTAAAGTCCAATTAAAGTCCAATCAGCTCAGGATTATGCAATGAAATGTTATTGTCTTCTTCTCTGAAGAAGGGACATGGGGAAGGAAGCTGCGGTCCTTTGACAATGGAAGCAGGGATTATGGGAAAGCACAGGAGGAAAGGAGGGGTGAATCTGCCTCAGTGACCTTTCTTCAGCTCCATTGAAACAAATGAAAAGAGGATTTATCCAGCGGACTAGAAAATAGAATTAGAAAGAAGAGCCACGTGCCAAACAAACACACTTTCAGCAAGAAAAGCTGAGGCGTGTGTCATTATTTGGAAAAGTATTTACTCTGGATGTTCATGAGAATGTTTTGTAATTCCGTCGTGCATAAATGAAAACATTAATAAAATGCACTTTTGTTGTTTAAACGATGGTTCCATATTTTAGAACCTAGCCGGTTACTCAAATACATGTCCGTATGTCTATGTTTCAGAGAAAATGGTTTTAAAAATCTAAATATTTAGGTCGACTAGCTATTAAGATATTCCATGTGATATTGATATTTTTAAACAGGCAAAACTGTCTGATGTTCTGAGATACAGGAACACCATCGAAGAAGGAACCCTTCCTTCTGTTAACATTTATGATGTAGTTCGCAGCGTACTTTACCATAAGAATTTGGTTACTCTACCGTTGTATAATCTGAGTTTTATTTTGCAAATAAGTTTTAATGACCCTGTAATGAAAAGAATCTCCTGATGGGACAATTCAGGGCAGAAATAAATCAAGAGCTCTGAGAATAATTTGGGAATAGCATGTATAAATATGCAGAAAACCCCAAAATCCTGTGTGTTTCTAAAATCTGTTTCTCTTTTAGAGTAGGAACTCCGCTAGTGAAAAGACCCATGGCTGTTTAGGTGTGTGTATATTTTAATTCTGTATTTCATATGCTTCACCCATTATGGTGGTTAACACATGATGGACATGCAATTGTTGACTAATGCTTTGCACTCTTACTCCTCTCAATGAGGTGTGTGTGTGTGTGTGTGTGTGTGTGTGTGTATGTATGTGTGTGTGTGTGTGTGTGTGTGTGTGTGTGTGTGTGTATATATATATACAGTGGATTTTCTTGCTAATGTTATCCGTGGGAGAAGCAGACAAGTTGAATAAACTGTTTATTTTTCTGTGTCCTGTGAGGTGGAGTGAAAAGATAGGTAAAAACTGGACCGCATTGCCACTGCCTCTGGAAACAACACTAAGATTATATTTCTGTGGAAAAAATGGCAGGCGTTTGCCAATATCTTGTTCTATAAATAGTACTGCAATTTGCTAGAGATATCTCAGAAGCTAAACACAAATAGATTAGTTCACTGTCACAGAGTTTAGCAAAAAATGATAAATACATATCTGGGAAGAAAAATGAATTTTATTCAAGGAGAAAGAGGTGAGACATACAAAAGAATCTCACGAAGGGTGGTTTCAATAATAACAACAGTGCCAAGTCAATGAAAGGCAATAGCAATCAGATAATCACGCTTAAGCTGTTTTAAAAAATAATGCTTCACCAGGGAGAGAAACAAAAGCAAATAATAATAATAATAATAATAATAATAATAATAATAATATAATAATAGCCCGGCTGGTGTGCCTAAATGGTTGAGCATCAACATATGAACAAGGAAGTCACAGTTGAATGTCCAGTGATTTGGGTACATGCCTGGGTTGTGGGCTCAATGCCCAATAGTGGGTGTACAGGAGGCAGCTGATTGTTGATGTTTCTCTCTCTCCCTTCCTCTCTGAAATCAATAAAAATTACATTAAAATAATAACAACAATAAAAGAATGGTCAGAATGTGTGAAAATAACCCGGGTTATCTAATACACTTAACATTTCTGAAGAAGAGAATCTGAGAAACTATTAACGGGTTCTGCCAGGGAAGAATGCCATGGCATAATTTGACATACAGCTTATACAAATTCAGGACATCTAGAAACATTTCCGAGTTTCTTCTCTTCATTAATCAGTACTCAGAGACAAATCATCTGATGGGAACCTGCATAAATTTTACAAATTGCATAGGTTGATTTTGCACTTTTTTTTTTGTTCTTTAGTGGTTATTAGTGGAAATCTAGGGAACTGTTCTTTGATGAGAATGTAAAACAGCTTTTTTGTCTTTTCACGTAGAAATTCTGTTTAGCTTAATGTATATTCAGTGAAAGGCAAAACATTGCTTTATGATGAGACAGCGAACACAGGCATTCGTTTCTGGGCCTCAGTATACATAGAGGCGCATGTCCCAGAAATGCATGGAAGGGGCCATTCACAATTTGGATCCTCATTTAGTAGAGAGTAAATCGTCATCATTATCACTGATGATCCATAACAGAGGTCGGCAAACTCCTCAATCCACAGAGCCCAATATCCACAGCACAACGATTGAGATTTCTTTGGAGAGCCACATTTTTAAAACTTCAACTTCTTCTAATGCCACTTCTTCAACATAGACTCGCCCAGGCCATGGTATTTTGTGGAAGAGCCACACTCCAGGGGCCAAAGAGCCTCATGTGGCTCTCAAACTACAGTTTGCCGACCACTGATCCATACCATCTTCTGAAGCATGTGCGAAGTCCTTACCCTGTTGAAGCAGTTATGAGGAAGGCAGGAAAGGCTTGAACATGGTTCTGGCCTGGAGTGAGGTTGATATTTATTTAAGGAGACAAGCAGTTTATTGGGGGTGAATCTTATGTCCCACCCCATGGAAAGCAATGTCACTGGAGTTCAGCAGAGACTCTTGGAAGAAATGGAACTTAATGATGGCCTCCATGGGTCATGGGAGAGGCAGAAAGGACTCTCACCTAAAGGAAGGCACATACATCAGTAAAAAAACAAACACACCAACAAAACACCTGGTTAAAAGGAGTGTGTGCCAAGAAGTGAGATAGCAGAGGGAGATCTATATCTATGTCTATGTCTATGTCTATGTCTATGTCTATGTCTATGTCTATGTCTATGTCTATATCTATATCTATATCTATATCTATATCTATATCTATATCTACATCATCTACATCTATATATCTATATCTATATCTATATCTATATCTATATCTATATCTATATCTATATCTATATCTATATCTATATCTACATCATCTACATCTATATATCTATATCTATATCTATATCTCTAGATCTAGACCTATCTAGATATAGATATATAACATCTATGCAAAACATAGAAGCAATAAAAGTTCATCATATATTTCCTCCCAGCCATGATGTGATGTGATTAAGTGGCTGTTCTTAAAGCATTGTCTGAACAGAGGCAGGTAAACTGTCCAGTTAAAGGTTTTTTCTTTGAAAACCTAATGAATGACAATTGGGAGCTGCAGAAGAGGAAGAGGCGAGAGACGAGAAACATGTAAAAAGTGGGGAAATGGGCATGTGTGAAAAGGTTTAATGCGTAAGAGGAAAACATGTTGATTCTAGGGCCTAAGAGTATGGCCACAACGAGAATGCTTCTTGAGGTCCATACATTCATAAATGTGATTTTGAACTTGGATAGTCTGATTTCAGACTAATCGTTTTCTCTCCCTTCTCCCTTGATTGACACTGTGATTTAGTCAAACAAGAATATAAGAGACCAAGTGTATTTGAAGAATTACATTTGAGAAGCTGTATTTATTTGATATTTTTATAGTTACTTATAAACTGTGTTTGCCCAAACCAAACACCACCGTATGTCATAAAACGCACCTTCAAGCAGTTTGAATCTCCTCTGTGTCCTCCGCAGCGTTAACAGCTAATCAGAGGCAGTGGACATCCCTGTAAACATGTCAAAGTTCATAAAAAGCTGGAATAAAACCAGTGAATCATGGAAGTAGCCATGAGTAAAGCTTGATCGCGCACACACCAAACAGGCAGTTTGCAAATCGGGAGCGCACAGCCCCAGCCAATGAGGCTCAGGGGTACGCTCCCAGAAAGTCAGGAGGCAGTGGCTGTTTATTCATCCTGGTGATGGTTAGAAAGCCAGAATTTTCTTATCTGAGAGGGAATTTGTCACCGGTGCCCTCATATCAGCATTGGGAAACAGTTGAAATTTTGCTACAGTTTCCAGAGGCAGATGCAAGAAATGGCCCAGGTCAAGTTTGGCAAAGTAATCTACATTAGGCTCTGCAGGTATCACTCACCTGATTTTGTCCGCCCAGGAGATGTTCAAGGCTGCTCTCTATTTTATTTTACCAGAGACTTCCAATGAGTGGCTGCCTCCAGCACACCCCCTCCTGGGGATCCAGCCCAAGACCCGGGCATGTGCCCTGAGCGGGAATTGAACCAGCCACTTCTTAATCCATGGGTTGATGCTCAACCACTAAGGCACACTGGCCACGGTCCTTGGTGGATTTTAGTTGAAAATTTTCTTTAAAGGGGCTGTTTGTTTCAATCACATCCCTTGGTCTATTCTTTTTTTTTTTTTCTTAAATATATTTTATTGATTTTTTACAGAGAGGAAGGGAGAGGAACAGAGAGTTAGAAACATTGATGAGAGAGAGAGAGACATCGATCAGCTGCCTCCAGCACGCCCCCTACAGGGGATGTGCCCACAACCAGGATACATGCCCTTGACCGGAATCGAACCTGGGACCTTTCAGTCTGCAGGCCGATGCTCTATCCATGAGCCATACCGGTTCTGGCCCCTTAGTCTATTCTGACTTGAAATCATGACCATATCCTCTTGTAATATATTAGAACCACTCAAGATCCACCTTGGACATGAACTCTCCATAAGACCACCCTTTCATTTATAAATTAATAAATTGCTGCTAACTGGACAGATTATAACTGTATTTCTGGCCCTTGTTTGCATCCTCAGGGTTAAATAGAGCAACTGAAAAACTTTGCAGACCATGTTCTATCAGACTTATATTTCACATTTTAATGACATAATCTCATTCTGTTGAAGGCCAAATATTGAGTCTTACCTCGGCTACTCTAAGATAAGCTAGTGTGAATCACTGAGGTTTAAATAGCAGCTCACGCCGCCATTGTTCAGAAGACTTTTTTTGGTCTTATTTCTCCTCTTCATGACTGAAAGGCACTCAAAGAAAACCCACTTCAAACTGACCAAAGTCCTTCACATTTCTTAAAAGGGGCATGTTTTTAATTTCCTCAAATAAACCGCTATATCAGAGCTATAAGAGAGCTTAGAGATCATTCTGGTTCAATCATTGTATTTCACAAGTAAGGCAACCATTTCAACACCATTTGATAAAAGGGCTGCAGTGCCTTAAGATTTTAGATTGAAGACTGAGAAATTACAACCGGTTGTTTCGGTAACTTTTTAGTGCTTGAGGGGTCACGTTGGATTCGGATCCTGTGCCGGAAATACAGTTTTCTCTGCCATTGTTTTTATGTGGTAGGAGTCAGTTGTACTCCTCCGTTCTCCAGAATTAACGTTGGAAGGGTAAAACGAAAGAGTCTAGAAAAGAAATCTGGAGTTGACTTGATCATTCCATGACTGACATTGGTTATAAATGTGTATCAGTCAGCTGTTGACACAATAGTGCTGTGTGAACCATCTTGAAACTCAATGACATGATTTGTCCTCACCTCCTTGAACTGCAGAGTTTATGGAAATAGATTGTGCTTTGCTGGGGGTGACTCTCAGTTTTGGGTAGTTCCAAATCCACTTCCCAGGACTCTTTGGGCCAGTGCTTTAGGTGTGATGGGAGGCCCGCAGGATAAACAGAAACTACAGTGTCTCCTAGAGAGAAGCTTGAGTTGGGATTTCTGCCCTGTCTCATGGCTCACATGGGTGACATGGCCAATCCTATGAAGGATAGGAAGTACATTCTGCATGTGGTTGGCAGAAGGTGTGGATAAAGGGAAGGGTGAAGAATTAGGTTTTTTAAAAAGCAGCTGAAACCGGTTTGGCTCAGTGGATAGAGTGTCGGCCTGTGGACTGCAAGGTCCCAGGTTTGATTTAGGTCAAGGGCATGTACCTTGCTTGAGGGCACATCTCCACTGTGGGGTGTGCAGGAGGCAGCTGCAGATCGATGTCTCTCTCTCATCGATGTTTCTGACTTTCTATCCTTATACCTTCCTCTCTATAGAAAATCAATAAAAATATATTAAAAAAAAAAAGCAGCTGAAACCGGTTTGGCTCAGTGGATAGAGCATCGGCCTGTGGACTGAAAGGTCCCAGGTTTGATTCTGGTCAGGGGCATGTGCCTTGGTTTCAGGCACATACCCAGTAGGGGGCGTGGAGGAGGCAGCTGATGGATGTCTCTCTCTCTCATTGTTGTTTCTAACTGTCTATCCCTCTCCCTTCCTCTCTGTACAAAATCAATAAAATATATTTAAAAAATTAAAATGAAAAATGCAATTTGCCACAGTATTCTCGCTGAATACATCAGTGGAACTGGCAAATTGTGTTTCTCTGAGAAATAAAAGCATTGAGGAATGCTATAAATACATGTCTTACATGTAGCCCCCATGTTCTGGCCGGGGTACCATTTATCCAGCTACACAGCAGGATGAGACACTGACAGGATCCACGTGTCAGGAGCACTTTTTCTCTCTGTTTGTAAATGACAGAAAGAGTAAAATTTAAAAAGTTAATTTCATATTTCAAATCATTTACGTTCACAACATATACTTAGTCCGTCATATGTCAACGTTAACTTTGTGGAATTTCATTGGAAAATGAGGTTTTACTTACAATTAAACGAGGCATTCGGAAAAATAAAAGTCTGTCATGTAATTCTCTGATTAGAAGTAATCTATTTAAAACCCCCGAAGAGTGAATTAACACTTCAAAGCACACTGCTGAGTGATGACAGTATATACTTATGCTCAGGCTGCCAGTGGCAGGCAGATTTGACTAGAGAACATTAATTACGGTGGGATTCTTTCTTTAGATGCAGCCGAGATCCTTCCCATCTTTACTTTTTCTGTTCCTCTTCCAGATCTCTCTCTCCTTTTTTATGCCTCCATGTATCCTCACTTCGCTCAGCATTTTCCTGTGTTTTATTCATTGTCCCAATATCTGTGTGTCTCTCTCGCTTCCTTCTCTTTTAATTTCCTCCTCTTTTACTAGCGCTCTCAGTCTCAAGCCCTTCCTTCTTTTCTCTCTCCTGCTTCTCTTTCCTGGATCACAGAGCCTCTCAATTTAAGTTATCGTTGACTTTGAGGGTATCTCCCTCTAGTCACTAGAGTGTAGTGCAGTGGTTCTCAACCTGTGGGTCGCGACCCCTTTGGGGGTTGAACCACCCTTTCACAGGGGTCGCCTAAGACCATTGGAAAATGCAGATATTTACATCACGATGCATCACAGTAGCAACATTTCATGGTTGGGGGTCACCACCCCATGAGGAACTGTATGCAAGGGTTGCGGCCCTAGGAAGGTTGAGAACCACTGGTCTAGTGGAATCACCTCCCTTGACTGGTAACAGGCCATGTGTTGGAAGCAAAGTCCTGGCCTGCTGGTTGCTGTCTCATGGAGGTAGATCAGGCAGCAAGAGAGCCCAGAGCGCCATATTCTGCCCACCCCCAGCCACACACACACACACAGAAACACACATACACACATACAAACACACACACACACACACACACACACACACACACACACACACACCTTCGATACCTAGAACAATTGATTAAACTTAACATTGACCATTTTTGACAACAATCAGGGGCTACATTTATGGGCCAGACATGGGACTGCTTGAGCTCCATCTAAAATAGTCAGATAATAAAAGTCAGGAGGAAAATGCCCGGGACTCTGGAGGGGAGAACAGCTAGCGGCGGCAGGAAGGACAGTGGGTTCGGGGTGGACAGCTGATGGAGCTCCGAAGGGGAGGGGCCTGAGGCAAGGTCAGAGCATCTCAGGGGAGCTTTCTGATTGAGTGCAAGTGGTGAGAATGGAAGATGCTTCCGATTTTTCATATGGATTATACGTCGAGGATCACTCATCTCTCCTGATGCTCACCAGACACTGGAATGTGTACACACTCACAAGGGAAAGGAATAACAGAGATGTTCCCATCTTCCCTGGAAAAAGTGGTTCTCAACCTGTGGGTCGTGACCCCTTTGGAGGTCGAATGATCCTTTCACGGGGGTCGCCTAAGACCCTCGGAAAATGCAGATATTTATATCACGATGCATCGCAGTAGCAACATTTCATGGTTGGGGGTCACAACCCCATGAGGAACTGTATGCAAGGGTCGCGGCTTTAGGAGGTTGAGAACCATTACCTGGAAGGGAATATCCAATATATTTTACATTTTCATATCAGTGAGTAATTGGGGTTTGGTTTTACCCATCTGGCAAAATTGGGTTCAAGAAATGCGTTGAAGTTACAGTTGTGAAAACCTGTGTTAGGTAGCCTCTGAAATTTCTCACCACCGATGAGCGGTAGTTCTTAAAGGAATGACGGCGTGAACATATTGTCCTTGACAAGGATTGGCTAAATACCCTTGACTACTTCGCTTCATGTCAATAGGAAGTTACCTGATGCTTTTAGAAAAAACATCAAATGAAGAGCCCATCACAAGTGAATATACTCATTCTTCACTAAACCCACCCAGTCAGAAGCAGATAGAGAGATATTCCTGTAAAGCAAATGTCCCGAAATGCTGAAAATGCAATTCTTTATTTCTTCTTACTGACATTTCAAATGGTTAAGTCAGACTTTCCCGAGTTAATCAGTTGCTTGTTTCTTCTTTTCATAACTATATGCACATTTGCACCAATTACTAACCTTTGTGTTGGAAAGAAAGATTAAACACTCATTTAATTTAGCTGAGGTCCCGTTTGTTTTCAATTAAGAAGAGAAAATCCTTCAAGTACAATAGATTATTTATATTTTTGGGCTTCGTTTGTAAAGCCAAATAAAGCTTTTATGTTTGTGGCCATTAATGTTGAAAAGAAATTGTATTAAATGAATGGGTTGCAGTAAAACTGAAAATATCACGTAAAAAATTAAATTATTTTAGAAGATATATTTGTTCTCCAAATTAATCTAAACCTGGCAGCCAGGAGAGTGTGAGCTTAAAAAATAGCATAGGACATTAATTAATTTTTAAAATTTAATTTATATATTAGGCATCTATCTTTTTAAAAATTCCAGTGCACATACACACACACTACTAATACCTGTAGATCTAACAAGACTATTTTTCTGCCAGATACTGCCATTTGACAGAATATGTTGGAAACATCCATGTAAAATTACAGTGCTTTAAACATATGTGTTATAAGCAGAATACTGCCCCCTCCCCAAAGTCTAAATCTCATCCCCAGAACCAGAAACTGTGAAACTGTTATTTGGCATGGCCAAAGAGACTTTGCAGATGTGACAAACATCAAGGACTGGGAGATGTCTCGAGTATCCTGGATTACCCACATGAGCCCTCCCTACTCACATGAGTCCTTCAAAGCAGGGACACCTTGCCGAAACCGTTGTGGCTCAGTGGATAGAGGGTCGGCCTGCGGACTGAAAGGTCCCAGGTTCGGTTCCGGTCGGGGGCATGTACCTTGCTTGCAGGCACATCCCCAGTAGGGGGTGTGCAAGAGGCAGCTGATCGATGTCTCTCTCTCATCGATGTTTCTAACTCTTTATCCCTTTCCCTTCTCTCTGTAAAAAAATCAATAAAATATATTAAAAAAAAAAAGCAGGGACCCTTTGCTGGATGTGGCCCGAAAGAGAGGCGGGCACAGAAAGAAAGTTGGAGAGCTTGGTACCTCTCCACAATGCAGTACGACTTGGCTATGAAAAAACAGGAACTTTGACCTTGTGTGACAGCATGGAGGGATGTGGAGAGAATCATGCTAAGGGAATAAGCCAGTTGGAGGAAGATGAGCACCCTATGATCTCACTCATGTGGAATCTAATGAACAACATGAACAGATAAACAAAACAGAAGCAAAGACAAGGCTGTAGGAAACACACTGACAGCGGTCAGAGGGAGGGACAGGGGAGACTGGAGGAAAGAGGGGAAGAGATTAGCCAAAGAACATACATGCATAGGCTGTGGACACAGACAACAGTGTGGTGAGGTCCAGAGGAAGAGAGAGGGGGGAGGGCAGACAGAGAGGGAGAGGGATGGGGACACCCGTAATAGCTTCCACAATGAAAGTCCAGCGAAATCACAGGATGGAGGGAGGGAGCTACCTGCGAGGGGGTGCTGGTGGCTCTGAGAATCGCCAGCAGGTATAGAAACAGACCCTCTCTTTGACCCCACGGACACCTTCCCTTTAGCCCAGTGACACCTCGGTCAGCTTCCTGACCTTCAGGTCTGCAAAAGGTACTTTGTGTTGTTTAATGTCACCAAGTGTGTGGCCTTTGTCATAGCGGAAATAGCAAACTAGTACGGAGTGCCGTGTTTCATGCAGAAATATCTTTCAAATCAGCACAGATGGGTTATGATCTTTTAAAGCTTTTGATGGAAAAGTTTACAGTGAGAGAATTGAATGTTGTATGAAACTATACTGTTTTTTTCATAAACCAGTAATACATTTTTCCTAATGTGTTTCTGGAGAGATGAAGTTATCATTTGTGTACACACACACACACACACACACACACACACACACACACACAAACACACACGAGGTCTGGTGCATGAAATTTGTGCACGGGGGTTGGAGGTGTCCTTCAGCCCAGCTACTCCCTCTCCAATCTGGGACCCCTTGAAGAATGTCCAACTGCCTCCTTAGGCCTGATTTAGGTAGGATCAGGTCTAAACGGACAGTGAACATCCCTCTCACAATCCAGGACTACTGGCTCCCAACTGCTTATCTGCCTGCCTTCCTGATATGCCCCTAACTGCTTCTGCCTGCCAGCTTGATCACGCCCTAACCACTCCCCTGCCAGCCTGATTGATGCCTAACTACTCTCCTACCAGCCTGTTTGCCCCTAACTGCCCTACTCTGTGGGCCTGGTCACCCCCAGCTGCCCTTCCCTGCAGGCCCAGAGGATTCAATGTGAAAAATTTGCCTTTGAAACTTGGGATCAGGAATTAAGTGTCAGATAATGTTCACATTAAAATATTTTAAATAAATATTTGTTTTTCCATGAACAGAATTTAGGATTTTTTTCTTTTTGAAAAAATTCCTGGCGAAGTTCAGTTGCTTTTGGACTCTAAGAACAAGCTACAGGCCAAGCAATTTAATCAGAGCAAGCAAACCACAAACAAACAAAAGAACTTGGGATTGGCTCAAGTGTCTTAAAAAACAAAACAAAACTGCCAACGTGTCTCATAAAAACAGACAAATTTCCAGAAACTCATTGCTCTCCTCTCCCCAACTTTTATTCCGATATTCAGAACTTACATAAATCAGTATTTTAAACATTCAAAGGGGATTTTAAGACATATTATGAGCACCCCAGTGATGTGGCTTTCTCTGAAGGCTGTGTTGAAACTCAGTAAGTTGGAGAAGTCATTGTTTTACTTGAATTTATTCTGCAGGTGACCATACTGTGCTTTGAGATGTAAGAAACGGTCTCAGGCCCACGGCACTATTAAATGCTACTGTTCCTTTTGTACTTCGGTCTGTTTAATTTGAGAACCATAGACTCACAATCCTGCAATTTCTTTTTGGATGTGATTCATTAGCCTGGATGTGAAGCTGTGCTTATAATAGCCATCGGAGCGGGAAAGAGAGAGAGGAACGCAAGTAGCATGAGGAAGGACTAATCAACATCTATGATTAGCGATATTGGGGAGAGCATTAGGTGGTGTGTCCGTGACTGTTGAGTTTTTTCCTGAATTAGATGAATAGGAGGAAAGTAGTGGCTAATGAGAGAAACGTGAAAAATCTGGAGCAGACTTTAGAGGAACATAATTCTGAGTTGGTTTTCACTTAGGTGGGGTTTAGAATGACAGTGGACCTCCAGGTCACCGTACAGGGTTGTTCAATTGAAGATACAGCCAAGCAGATGTGTGCTTTTTCTCTATAAATCACAGCTTCGATCTTGAATGAGTTACCTGATCAGGGGCACACAGAGGTCTACCAGAAGTCCAATAACAAGCTGTGTGAGCAGGCCACTGGGATGCCACAGCTCAAGAGAAGCTTGGCCCAGCTTGCTTTCGATTGTCTCATGTTCTGCTTTTCCTCTCACTCTCTTCTGACCTCCCTAGCACTCGGACCCCTTTATCTCTCATGAAACCCTAATGCCTTTTTTTTAAAATAAAACTTTCTTCAAAGCAAATAACATCAGCTCTGACTGCTACCTGAATGTTCTTATCTAAATGATTGTCTATTGTGCCCCAATTCCTTGAAGGCAGCCAATTCCACCCTTTCCATACAGTCCTGCCCGCTCTGGTGCATTCACCACAATCAGCTCTGGGTGCGGTTTTCTTATCTTGTCTGGGATCCCTTTATGTATTCAGAAATGTAAATTCGGCGCGCATTTTATCAGGCGGTACTCAGTTTTAATATATTCACTTCGTGTGAAAAGGTTACTATTTTATATTCAGTCATCTATGAAGTGTAATTATTCTCTCTGTATACCGCTCTAACGGAAAAATTGAAAGTTATCCTGATAAATGGGGGTGTGATCTGGGAACAGAGAGGAGATACCATCAAGGGAGACATATTTGCATAGAAACATCTCAAGGATAACTTCTGATGTCGCAGAGAAGGCACCCAACCTTGCTCACGTGTGTTGATTTTTCTCCTTTAACTGACTTATTCCAGAGACAGTAGTTTGAAATAGTATCTGATGTACTCCATCCTGCAAATAATTATTTTCTGGTAAAAAAAAAAGTGATGTCTGCAGCTGTCTTTATCCATGGTATAAATACAGGGAAGCAGAGGATGCAGTACCGTGCCACTCTTTGGGATAGATTAATGACATAACTGCGAAGTTATGTCTTGTGAGACATTTTTCTGGAGTGGTTATGGATATATATGTAAAAACCATCCTGTCACGCTCACCTATAACTGTGGTGTCCACATTAATCTTTGTGTGATTAGATTTGCATTTGTAGCTTGGAGTATAACCAGGGGGGACTACATTATATCGCTTACAGTGCTACCTCAAGATACGAGTGCCCTAAAATATGAAATTTTTGAGATAAGAGGCGACGAGCGAGCGTTTTTTGCTTTGAAATACGAGCAACAGTTTGAGATACGAGTAATCGCGAGGATTGGTTGGCTGCACACCACCCACCAGTTTACCACAATTTGAGCTTCTCATAGTTTCCCATGCCTCAAGGTTACAGAATGAATTAAAATTGTATCTCAAGGTACTACTGTATTTGCTTTTTCTGACCATTGAATGTCAGAGTTTATTTTTAATTCTTCTGCCACCAGGGCTGGGATCACTGAGGGAAGCTCTTTTAAAGGTGGGGTTATTCCATAAACAGGGGAACAGCCATTGCTCTGGGTACTGTGAGATAGCAGTGCAGCCTTTTATGAAAGTCGTGTTGAAACTCCAACTATTTCTTCAGAGAAGTAGACCTCCTCCTTCCCTCCCACCCTCCCTCTCCCTTGTGAAAATAATTCTGAATTGGTTTCTACTTAGGTGGAGTTTAGAATGACAGTGGACCTCCAGGTCACCATACAGGATTGTTCAATTGAAGATACAGCCAAGCAGATCTGTGCTTTTGCTCTATAAATCACAGCTTCGATTTTGAATGAGCTACCTGATCAGGGGCACACAGAGGTCTACCAGAAGTTCAATAACAAGCTGTGTGAGCAGGCCGTGGGGCATGTAACAGCTAAAGAGAAGGTTGGCAAGAAAGTGGCTGGTAGGAGAGGATGGTGTCAGTGGTAAACAGAGCACCGTGGCCGCGTGAATCTAAGGAGATGCATGCAGTGGTCTACCTTTTGCAATGAGAAGGATGAGTGAGTAGCGTGTTGAAAGACTCTTGTAGGAAGGATGCAGAGCCAAAATTCTGGAAATGACTTTGGACATAGAGGGAAGGTAGGGGAGGGCAAGCTTTCAGAAACATTTTCTAGATAGAGTCCAATTCATTAATACTGAGAGTTAACTGAGAAGAGTCAAATTGACTCTGTAATTAAATTGGCAATGTAATTCCTTTGCTTGAACCACTTTAGGGCATAAATTACTGAGGGCAAGATGGTAAGGAATAGGAAGTATCTGATTTTAAGCATGACACACTTGAGAGTCCTGTGGTTTGTTTGTTTCTATTTTTATGGATTTCAGAGAGGGAGAGAGAGAAACATCAATGATGAGAGGGAATCATTGATGGGCTGCCTCCTGCACGCCCCCTATTGGGGATCGAGCCGCAACCCAGGCATGTGCCCTCACTGGGAATCGAACCGTGGACCTCCTGGTTCATAGGTCGATGCTCAATCACTGAGTCCTGCCGGCCAGGAAGAGTCCTGTGGTTTTTATAGTTGAAGAAGGGCGACGAAGGTGGAATGGAATTTTGATAGGAAAGCGAAGGCAGAAGCGTTTTAGGTTTTACATGTGCTTTTTAATTTTGTTTTTAAAGTGCATTGACTTACGCAGTGTAGTCTGGATGGTGTGGGAAGTCCAGCGATGATCCCCAAGGAAATAAATGGCGAGGCATGGCTCTAGGGTAACTATGGAAACAGCACGCCTGGATCTGAACGCCCAAGTGCAGCCTTTATTAGCCATGAGCACATACGTTACTTAATTCTTCTAAGCTTCAAGGGAAAGCCATATTTAAGTTAGAACAAAAGAGATTGAATGTATAGATGCTTTCTTTCTGATGGCAGACAATGGGCATTCTTTAGGAGTTGATAAGAATGTGAATAAGATTTATAAAATGATGGAAATAAGCCATCTTAGATTGCAAGAGATAAAAATGGTCTGCAAACTCTGAGTTTTCTATAGGCATAAACAAAGATATGACCAGAAATAAAAAAGGGGTAAACATCATCATGAGTTTGACCTTGGTGGTCTCAAGGCAAATAGTGTTCATGAACTGGGGCGTGTGATGGTCTGTAAATGGTCGGTAAGTCTATTGCCCTGAGCATTCTAAAATCTCTGTGTCTTCCCCCTCCCCCATTTCCGTCTCTGACTCAAAACGGAATCTGGATTTGCTATGCAAACCTTCTCTATTTTCTCACCGCTTTCCTATGGCTTCATTTTTAAACTAAGTAGTCATGTGACTATAATTATGCCATGAGACTCTGCTAAGTCATATTTTATTAAAAAGGATAGAATAACTTGGACTGGGAACTATCATGATATGCCTAGAGGTCTACATTGCTTAAAGATAAAATATAATTTAACTACTAGAAAATTGCTCCCAACTTATCTCTGATAAATCCACTCTGTAAAACAAATGATAGAACATCTTATGACCTGAGGTAATAGATAGTTCCTTTTTTATAGTCAATAAAGTGTTTATTTTTTTTTTAAAGAAAACAACAACACAGAAAACTGCGTAATGAAATATAAACTTCAAACTGGAAAATATCTTTATTGGCATTTAAAATATCTCATATCCGTTCCCAGTTCTTCTTTAACCCTATTCTCATCTTTCCATTTATTGTTGGAAAAAAAAAAAAAGAAGGAGCTAGAGGCAAGGGAAGTAAATTAAAGTTGGAGACCCAATTTAGAAATTTGCTACTGAGGTGATTGTCCATATTATAGACCTGTCTTCTTCCCCTGGAAATGCATAATTGATGATTTCATTATGGTGATAAAAATACCTTGCTTCATAAAGGGAATTTTATAAAATTAAAACCATTACCTCCCTTCCCCATTGTGAATTAAATACAAAAACGTAGAACAACCGTTTTCTGAAACTGGCACAGATAACTTTGAACTTTACAGCATCAGTTTTCTTGCTAATAAAATGATTAAGACTTTGATGAAAAGGGATCAACATACTTTTAAAATGTTCGCCTTAACTTGAAAATGTGCTGTGGAATCTTAGCATTTCTATCCCTTTGTGATTAAACTGACCATGTAAAACGTATGACATGTTTAAGGCATGAATGAGGGCAAAACCGTAGTAGTTGGTCATATTAAACGGATTTTAGCACTGCCTTCTATATCCTTAGTTGCTTTGGAAAATCAAGGGGATTTTAAATTTTTAATTAAAAATTAAACCTCTGAATTACATATCTAATATTTTCATAAGGGCATGGATACATTGGTTATCTCTTTTTCTATATCCTTTTCTGAGCCTGGCTTCTGGCTGAGCGGTGCTCTCATGAGGGAGCACACTGACCACCAGGGGGCAGCTCCTGTGTGGAGCGTCGACCCCCTGGTGGTCAATGCACGTCATAGTGAGTGGTTGAGTGGCCTTAGCATATCATTAGCATATTGTGCTTTGATTGGTTGAACGGATGACGGAATAACCGGATACTTAGCACCTTAGGCTTTTATTATATAGGATTGTGAATCTTACAAAACAGTCATCATGGGCCATCATTTTTATCCGTTGTGACTTATCTATGCTTTTTGCAGGAGGTTCTTGATTTCCGTCTCACTTATCTGGATTAAGTTTCTGAAGTTACTAGTATATTTTCTATTCCACATCCACCCAGTACTTTTTTTTTTTTTTGCTTAAATTGTCTAGAACCAGAATTGCTCGCTTATAAGCAAAGATTCCTAACTAAAACACAAACTTACTATTTTTTTTAATATATTTTATTTATTTTTTACAGAGAGGAAGGGAGAGGAATAGAGATTTAGAAACATCGATGAGAGAGAGAGACATTGATCAGCCACCTCCTGCATGCCCCCCCACTGGGGATGTGCCCACAACCCAGGTACATGCCCTTGACTGGAATTGAACTCAGGACCTTTCAGTCTGCAGGCCGATGCTCTGTCCACTGAGCCACACCAGTTTGGCAACTGTGTTGTTTTTATTTTTTATTTTTATTTTTTAAAATATATTTTATTGGTTTTTCACAGAGAGGAAGGGAGAGAGATAGAAACATCGATGAGAAACATCGATCAACTGCCTCCTGCATGCCCCGTACTGGGGATGTGCCTGCAATCAAGGTACATGCCCTTGACCGGAACCGAACCTGGGACCCTTGAGTCCTCAGGCCGATGCTCTATCCACTGAACCAAACTGCTTTGGCAGGTGTGTTGTTTTTAGATATTTGGTCACTTCCAGGCCAGTCTGTCAACAAGCCCCCCACCCTCCAACCTCCACCCTCAACCCAATCCCCACCCTCAGAGTGTCCTGGTTCCAGCCCAGGGAGCCTTGCACTGAGATCCATGGCACACCAGCACCAGCCAAGCAGGCTGGCTCCTCCAAGGGTTAAGTTCAGGCGGGAAGAGCCTCCCTCAGTTTACTGCCTCCACTCTCTCTTGTCTGTGCCTCTCATCCGGGATCTGGAAGCTGCTTTCTCTCTGATACCTCAGCGTCCTTTACTGGCATTTTGGTTATTTTCTCAACCATTTTATGTTCAGTAGATAACTTCTAACATAACAAGTGCTCCTTTGAGGAGGAGCGCTGCGTGTCTTCTGCTCGGACCTTACATGATATTGAAATCGACATCAGAAGGCGTTCCCGGAAAGAGACTCTCAGTGCTAGGATCTGGGTATTAATTTTACCGTGACCTTGAGCTTGAATGGAATGCTGGTGTCTTCAACGGTGGAACGGAGGATGCAGGTAATCATGTCATTCCCTGGCGTTGTCATTAATCATGTGATCACCTGGGGTTCATTGTGAAAAATGTGTTCCTGGTGCCAGCGTTTGGGGAGGCAGGTGGCTGGTGTTCCAGTGGCTGTGAGGAGGTTACCACTGCAAACGCTGCTGTGCGGAGCGGGCCTCTGCATGCAGTTTAGGCTGAGAGAGAAGAGGTGACGAGCTTCTGTCTTTAGTGATTTTTTAAAAATATATTTCATTGATTTTTACAGAGAGGAAGGGAGAGGGATAGAGAGTTAGAAACATCAATGAGAGAGAGAGACGTCAATCAGCTGCCTCCTGCACGCCCCCTATTGGGGATGTGCCTGCAATCAAGGTATGTGCCCTTGACCGGAATGGAACCTGGGACCCTTTGGTCCGCAGGCGACGCTCTATCCACTGAGCCACACCGGTGAAGCTCCTGTCTTTAAATTCTCATCTCCACAGTCTTCAAATGATAAGACCATGTCTCAGCAGCCAGTCAAGTTGTTGATTCCCAATGGCAACAAGGTCAGTCCTGCTGAAATGCAAACACAGAACTACACGGTGTAGGTTACACAAGTACAGTGGTACCTTGAGATACGAGTGCCCTAACATAAGAGGTTTTTGAGATACGAGCCGTCGAGCGAGCGATTTTTGCTTTGAAATACGAGCAACAGTTGAGATACGAGTCATCGCGCGGATTGGCCGGCTGCACACGACCCACCAGTTTACCGTGACTCGAGCATCTCATAGTTTCCCACGCCTCAAGGTTACAGAACGAATTACACTCGTATCTCGAGGTACCACTGTACAATGTAAGTTTCATAGTCTGGGCCGTGTCTTAGGTGAGAGGTGAAAGCTTGAGTGGGAAGGAGGAAGAGCCAAATAGCATATTGGCAGTGACTTTGTTCATGGACCCACTGATCTTTAGGATTAAGGACTGAGGGGTACTCCGATGCCGCCCACCTCATTTACCCATATTTCCGTTCTTCTCGGGAAGGGAAGACTTCACGGGTTGAATTATGCTTCCCTCCAACATGACATGTGGAAGCACGAACCCCCACCAGCTCTGAATGTGACTGTTTGGAGACAGGTCACTGCAGAATAAAGATGAGCTCAAACTGGAGTGGGGGTGAGAGGGAGCAGTGGACTCTGATCAGTTATGACTGCTGTGATTCTGAAAAGAAGGCTGTGTGAAGGTAGAAACACAGGCAGCGGTCCATGCCAAGGCAGAGAACCTAGTGATCTTATATGATAAAGAACGAATATGCTAATTAGGCCAAACAACAGAATGACCGTCCAGATGTCCTTCTGGACAACTATCTGGTCGACCTTTTGGAAGAAGCCGGGGCTGTGAGGGCCGAGCCTCTGGCATAGATTTTGTGCGCCGGGCCTCTAGTGTGTCTCTCATCCAGGAGAAGCTGAAGGTTGCCAGGGCATCACCAAAGCCGGGAGAAGGCAAGGTCGGATTCTCCAGAGGTTCTGGAGGGAGCATAGTTTTACTGCCACTTGGATTCAGACTTCCAGCTTCCAGACTGAGAGACAGAGTTCTGTGTGCAGCCACCAGGTTTTGGTGCTTTGTGACGGAAACCCCAGCAAACTTGCATAGAAGGGCAGAGTGGAGCTGAAACCGGTGTGGCTCAGTGGATAGAGCGTCGGCCTGCGCACTGAAAGGTCCCAGGTTTGAAATGGTCAAGGGCATGTACCTTGGTTGTGGACACATCCCCAGTGGGGGGCGTGCAGGAGGCGGCTGATTAATGTTTCTAACTCTCTATCTCTCTACCTTCCTCTCTGTAAAAAATAAAAAAAATATATTTAAAAAAAAAAAGGGAAGAGTGGACATTTTCTCTGTCACTTCCAGCTATTGGTCGCTGGAATCTTAAAAGTTAAAAAGCTTCCTGGCCAGTATGTTCAGTGGTTTGACTGGCAACTTATGAACAGGAGGTCACAGTGCAAGACCCTAGTTGTGGGTTCGATTCCCAGTGTGGGGTGTGCAGGATGCTCTCTCATCATTGATGTTTCTCTCTCTCTCTTTCCCTCTCCCTTCCTCTCTGAAATCACTAAAAATGTTTTAAAACGTTAAAAATCAGAAAGTGCATTTATATGGTAGCATTAGTATTTTTATCTATTTTATAATTAGTGACTGTTAGAAAGTAGGAGATAATAACAAACTATTTTTAAAAGCCATGTTTCTATTTACCTAGCATTATTTAGAGCTAAGGTCGGCAAACTGCGGCTCGAGAGCCACATGCGGCTCTTTGGCCCTGTGAGTGTGGCCCTTCCACAAAACACCATAGCCTGGGTGAGTCTATGTTGAAGAAGTGGCATTAGAAGAAGTTTAAGTTTAAAAAATGTGGCTCTCCAGAGAAATTTCAATCGTTGTGCTGTTGATATTGGGCTCTGTGGACTAATGAGTTTGCCGACCAGTGATTTAGAGTAATAAATATTTTTCTTTAAAAGCATAACCATAGACATGGACAGCAGTGTGGTGATGGCCAGAGGGAAGGGTGTGGGGGCATATTCAGAGAGGGGGAGGGGCATGGGTTCATCTGTAATAGTCTCAACAATAAAAATCAAAAAAATATAAATAAACATTTTCCCTAAGTGTCATGCCTTCAAGTTCACACCAGGAATATACGAATCAAAGCGTTAAAGTATGCAACTCTAAAGTTTTACCGGAACACTCTGAAACACGAGAAGCTAAATAAAAACAGACCCAACTTCGCAAAAATGGTTGACAACTGCCAGCATTTTGCACCTTTATTAAAGTGGGGAAAAACATAATTAGAACTTTATGCTCCAAGAACTAAGCTGGGTCCTAGTTGGCGCTGTGCCAGGCAGTTGATAAACACAACTTCAGAAATTAATGTTTATAAGAACCCGCGTGTGTGAGTGGATTTGGAGCAGGCGGGAGTCAGCGTTAATCTATCCGTCCAGTTGTGCCACTTGGTCCCAGTTCCACTCCCAGCCCTGACATTGGCACTTCTTTCTGGAAGTTGTTTCAAGAAAGTTCTCAAATCTCCTTAAACAGATGTGATGTAAAATGAACGTAGTCTCACAGGAACATCTTCACAGATGAGCGAGACGCCTACTGTCATCTTGGAATCTTAGCTACCAGGTTGTAGCCCTGAATTGTAAGCATTCAGCGTTATGTAGGTGCGATTTATATATTCATAGCTCCTTAGAGGTAAACGTCTAAGAGGCAGGCCCCGAGTGTCTAGATACTTTTAAAAAGATGCTCCTGTTCTTCTTTATCCTTTTCATTTTTCTTTTTTTTTAAAAAAATATATTTTATTGATTTGTTACAGAGAGGAAGGGAGAGGGACAGAGAGCTAGAAACATGGATGAGAGAGAAACACCGATCAGCTGTCTCTTGCATGCCTTCTACTGGGGATCTGCCCGCAACCAAAATACAACATGACCTTGACCGGAATCGAACCTGGGACCCTTGAGTCCACAGGCTGATGCTCTATCCACTGAGCTACACCAGTTTCAGCTCTGATCCTTTTTCAGTGTTGATGGAAACGTGTGACATTCCAAACCTGTGACCCGGTTGTGGGAACATTCCTGCAGATCTTGGTCAGCTCCTTGGACTGTAGTTAACATTTCCGGGGCAGACTTAGATATAGTTTCAAATACATATCTTAGATGTTTATATTATATTCTTATTCATGTACTAGAATTTTTTAAACCATTCAAGTCTTTTTAAAAATATTTTTTATTGATTTCCGAGAGGAAGGGAGAGGGATGGAAACATCAGTGATGACAGAGAATCATGGACCAGGTGCCTCCTACATGTCCCATACTGGGAATTGAGCCAGTAACCCAGGCGTGTGCCCTGACCAGGAATCGAACCTTGACCTCCTGGTTCATAGGTCAATGCTCAACCACTGAGCCATGCATGCTGGGCATGATTCAGGTCTTTCCTGAGAATTCAGAGTCCCGGGTTGGGCCTAGTAAAGGCAGGTGTGCACCATTTGGAAATTCACTTCATCTCCTGGATTTTACTTTGCTCTTCTGTGAAAATAATGTGGGAAGTCAAGGTAATTTTACTTTTTTTTTTCATTTTCTCATTATAACCTTTCGTTTGGCTGGGTTCTACATACATATATCTAGACATAAAATATACATTTTAAAGGAATTTGATCTGATTAACATATTACTGAATGAAACTTTTTGACGGAAAATATTTCTCCCATTTCACACAATCCTGGATATGGATTTAAAGTTAGTTCTACGAATGTTCATACTAGTGACTTAAAAGACTCTAGATCTACACTTTATTATATTCTTAACCCAGTGATGTATGGGTCAATATGATCTCTGAATTGGTTCAAATCTTTGCTTTTTCTCATGTTTGTGCTGCAAGACATACTTTCCACTTCCTTAGTGGATGAAATGAAGGAAATGGAGAATTCTCAGCTCACTGAACCACGGCAAAAATATGAGTCCCCTCCCCCACCCCAGTGACTCATTATTTTTCAGCAAAAAATGCACATTTGACTTCTGAGAAAGGAGACAAAATCTAAAATCCTCTAAATACATTTTAATTTGTATTTTGCATGCACAGAAGAAACAATCTTTCACTTTTGTATTTGAAGTGAAGTTGGGAGAAAAGTTTATGAGCTTCTATTATCCGCCTCCCTGCCCAAAGGATCACATTAATATTAATGTTTGGCTCATTAGCATTTTTTTTTTGCCAAGAATTCTGGAGTTTCTCCTGCTCCTCAGCGACATTAGAAAAAAAAATTACTGCTGCTTTTTTTCTTCTCAGATAATTACAGTGTAAGACATCAAAAGTTCATTTATTTCAGATGCAGACAGTAACAGATGTATATGACAATCTCCTCTACAATAGTGAGGGCTTTTATATATATATATACACACACACGCTTGGAGGAGTTGTAAAATATTCCGGCTGAATTTGTCAAACTCCACAAATTAATGTCGCCATTCAAGTGGATTTGGCACAGCGCTCACTGTGTAAAGCGGGATGTAAATGGAAGCTGTCTTAGCACAGCATTTGAATGACACTCCGATTATCATTTGTTTGCGGGCTCATTTTGTTGTCTTTTTTTGTCGCTGTCTGCCTTTTAGCTGGTTTTCTCGCTTCCGCAGAGATGCTGGCTGCAGAAATCGTGACACGGAGCTATTTTCGGATAGCTCTTCTCATTAGACAAAAAAACGAGGACTTCAAATGGAGCCGCAAGTTCCTTTTGACATTTGAATTTGGTTTACTGTAAGGGGGGATTTTCTAATCCGATGGCAGGAAATTCACCTAAAGATGGAGGGACAATACAAATGCGATTCCGTATCACAAAGGATGTTCCTCTTAGAAATGTGATGGGAGATGTGGAGAGGGAAGTGCAAAGGTCGGAGGTGCTGAATGCCAGACTTTCTGAGGGGCTGGGAGGATTGAGCCTCTGCCCTTCCTGATTTGTAGATTATCCATCAACTCTTTTATTAAGTTACTGAAGTGACGCTACCAGAAACTTCGGTTGGGGTGTCTCAGTGCCAGCCAGGGACCCTCACTCACAGGTGCCGGGTCAGCTCACTGGGAAGCCACGCCTCTGGCCACCCCCCGGATGTGAGACTTCCTAGTGTCAAGGAAAGCTGCACAGGGCAGTGGGACCTCATGGATGTTTTAATTCCCCTCTCTCGGATGATCAGTGACTGCATATTTGGGCTGCACTTGAAAGCAGCAGCGGTACGCAGGCAAAAGTTGCCAGTGCTTTACTAAACTAACTGGACATCTTAATTAAAAAAGTATAATGGACATTACTCTAGTAGTTTCAGATGTATCACATAGTGATTCAGCATTGATGTGTCTTATAAAACGATGGCCACCTGTCACTATGCATAATTATGGTATTAATGACAATAGTCTGTATGCTGTACATTTCACCCCTGCGATATTTTTAATTTTTGAAACCTGGACTTCTTAATCCCCTCCCCTCTTCCCCCTCACCACCAGCCCCTCTGGCGACCAAAAGTTTAAATTCTATATCGGTGAGCTTGCTGCTGTTTTGTGTTGTTGTTCATTTTAAAAAAAGTCTGCAAATAAGTGAAATAATATAGTATTTCACTTGTCATAACTCTCTCTAGACCAGTGGTTCTCAACCTTTCTAATGCCGTGACCATTTAATACAGTTCCTCGTGTTATGGTGAATCATAATGTAAACATCTGTGTTTTCTGATGGTCTTAGGTGACCCTGCTAGTCATTCTCAGCCTGTGGGTCACTGCTGTAGAGCCTGAGACCATCAGAAAACAGGTCGAGACCCCACAGGTTGAGAACCGCTGCTCTAGATCCTTCTCTGATGTTGTACATGGCACGATTTTATTCTTTCTTATGGTTGAGTAATATTCCGTTTCATAGATGCGCCAGATTTCTTTATCCAGTCATCTCTCAGTGGCACCTCGAGGCTCCCAGATCTTGGCTATTGTGAATGCTGCTGCAGGGACATCGTGGTGCATTTATCTTCTTTAATTACTGTTTTTGTTTCTTCCAATGTGGGGTGCCTGGGTCAGATGGTAGTTCTCATTTTAAAGACCGGCCATAGCGTTTTCCAGTGGCTGCCCGGGGTACAATCCCATCAACAGCTGGGGGGTCCCTGAATCCACAATCGCTCCAACACACGTTTCCCGTTGACTTCATATACTGGCCATCCTGACACTATTGGTGATTTCTTATTGTGCTTTTCATTCGCGTTTTCCTGTTGATTGATTGATGATTTTGAGCATCTTTCTGTGTGACTATTGACCACCTGCATGCCTCCTTTGGAGAAATGTCTATCCGGGTCCTCCGCCCATATTTAGTTGGATTTTATGTTGACCTTCAGTTGCCTGAGTTCTTTTCATATTTTGGAAATTAACCCTTTATCTCACAGATCTTTAGCAAACATTTCCTCCCATTCAGTAGGTTGTCTTTTTTTTTTTTTTCTGAAGGTTTCTTTCGCTGCATAAAAGCTTCCCAGTGCTATGGAGTCCCATGTGTGCATTTTTGCTCTTGTTGCTTTGCCCAAGGAGACATACCCAGAAGAGATAAATATTGAGAAGATCAGTGTCAGTTTCCTGCTTCTGTTTCCTTCTAGAACAGCGGTTCTCCACCTGTGGGTTGTGACCTGTTTTCTGATGGTCTCAGGCTCTACAGCAGTGACCCACAGGCTGAGAACCGCTAGCAGGGTCGCCTAAGACCATCAGAAAACACAGATATTTACATGATGATTCGCCACAATACGAGGAACTGTATTAAATGGTCGCAGCATTAGAAAGGTGGAGAACCACTGCTCTAGAAGTTTTATACTTTCAGGTCTACATATCTTTCATTTTACCAGCACATCTACTTTTTAAAGGCAAGTACAGGATTTTTATATCTGATGACAGGCAATTCTCCCTCTTCTCTCCTTTTTCTGCATACCTTCCGAGAAGAGTTATTTCGGCTTCTGTACGCAACTGTGTTCCCGCCATGTCTGTAAAAAGAACAGCTTTGGAAGACAGAGATAGTGTGCCCTTCAGGTGCAGGGGGCAGCTCTGTTTGTTTGAAAAATAAGAAAGACAATGCCTGCCGCCGGGGGAAAGCACGGTGGTGTCTGGCAGCCCTGCTTTAAGGTCAGAGTTCCTCAGCTATGTCACTGAGCCACTGGTGAGCACCATCCCCAGAGGCAGTGGAGAGTCCGGGGTGGCTGGTGCCAACATGAGTCTCTGGCTGGCACCTGCGCCATGAATAAGAAGGCCCGTTATTTCTCAGTCAGAGTCTCTGCTCTTTGTCAGAATCGATGAGATCATGGCAGGCTAGTGCCTCAGGTTACAAGGAAGGTAACATTCCAGACCTTTCACCATCCTTGAGGATAGCACTCAGCCAATAAAGAATAGGCTGTTGAAAGCAGCATTAAGCCGAAACTGGTTTGGCTCAGTGGATAGAGCGAAGGCCTGTGGACTGAAGGGTCCCAGATTCGATTCCGGTCAAGGGCACGTACCTTGGTTGCAGGCACATTCCAAGTAAGGGGTGTGCAGGAGGCAACTGATCCATGTTTCTAACTCTCTATCCCTCTCCCTTCCTCTTTGTGAAAAAGCAATAAAAATATGTTTATAAAAAAGCACCATGAAAAGCTGAATTACTTACAAACTATGAGATAGATGGTTCATAATAATATAAATGTGAACACACATATGTACTTGTCATTTCTATATCAGTCCTTCTCTTACTATAAATCCATGGTAGGCAAACTGCGGCTCACAAGCCACATGCAGCTCTTTGGCCCCTTGAGTGTGGCTCTTCCACAAAATACCACGGCCTGGGCGAGTCTATGTTGAAGAAGTGGCGTTAGAAGAAGTTTAAATTTTAAAAAATGTGGCTCCCCAAAGAAATTTCAATCATGGTCCTGTTGATATTTGGCTCTGTGGGCTAACTAGTTTGCTGTCCGCTGCTGTAGGTTATTTTCATAGTTTCCTTTATCTTTATTTTGGGAGCTATCAATATATATAAAATCAAGCCTTAGTCATGCCATGTTAAAAAATGTAAGCTATGAATCCCAAAGGAAACTAATGGGGTCATTTCTAACTCTTAATATGTAAATATGTTTTTAATGAATGGTCCTCCTGACGTGGACTTTTTTTCAGAGTATCTAGCATTTAGAAAATTGGCATTTTTAAGCGGCCGGATCCGGTGTGCTCCATCATTTATTGTTAAAATTCCCTGAATGGACTTGGTCCTATTAAAATGTGCTTGTCGACTGGGTGCCCCAGTTTCCTGGCAACCTGGGATATTTCCAATTCCTCCCGGCACTTTTGCCCGCGTCTTCAGTTATAATTTACATTTTCTTCGAGCCCACACTCCATCACTGCTGGGATTCAGGTGGATGCGTGGAAACCTGGGAGAATGGATATCCAGCCAGCACTCTGTTAGGAGGAGAAACCTGCTTAGGAAGGTGTGACTCGACGTTCAGGGGGAGTCAGCAACACGAGGAGGCGGCAGAGAGGAAGGCCTGGCAGATGGGATCTCACTCAGAAGAAGAGCATCCACACGTGTCCCCGCGTGTCTGTGTGGAGGGACTTCATGTGGAACATGCTGTTTACGGTGCCGGACCATGTCTCCCTCATAGGTAGCAGGCGCCTTATTAGTGCCTGATGCAATGATTGTGAGTATTAAATGAGGCGACGCGTGACAGGCTGAGCTAAATGTCAGGTCTGCAGTGAGCGCGCGGTAAGTGGCAGCTGTTTCTGTGCTGTTAGGAACCTGTTCACATAATCAGTCCTCCGTGTTCAGTCCACCCCGCTGGAAAGGACATTGTGGCCTATGTCTCCGTGGCCCCAGCAATGCCTCATGTCCACCCAGGCTCACGTGTCAGTGTGGGGAGGTGGATGGGGCCAAAACCAGCAGTCCCACACGGCCCGCCACTCCTGCTCATCCTATCCCTGCTGCATCTGCTGTGGGCTCACACCCATCAATCCCGACTGGGAGAGACACGTGGCACCACAGTGGCACTCGCCAGCTGTGAGCCCTGCATCTGGCACCTGTAGGTCCGCTGAGCAGCGTTCCCGCTGTGGGAGTGCACTGACAACCGGGGGACAGCTCCTGCATTGAGCGTCTGCCCCCTGGTGGTCAGTGCATGTCATAGAGACTGTTGATCCATTGTTCAGTCTTTTGGTCACTTAGGCTTTTATATATATAGATATAGATATAGATATAGATATAGATATAGATATAGATATAGATATAGAGATAGATATGGATATAGATATACATATAGATATACATATAGATAGATATAGATTATATATATATATATATGTATATATAGATACATGTATATATCTGTATATATTTATACATGTATATTGAAATATTTATAACAAAATAAATCATCCTTTCCTTAAGTTAAATCTAATTCTTCTTTAGTTTTTTACTTTATTTTTAAAGAAATAAATGGGAGAGTTCGATACACCAGCGTACCCAGAGACCAGTGTCATGATTACCAATGGGGTTCTACTCTGAACTCCAAGTGATACCGCACTGTGTGAAAATGCTAGTGCACTGGTTCTAGCCCTTCTTTAGACGCTTTATCTTTTCCTGATAGTTATGCCAATTGGACACCTTAATCATTTGCTCCCAGGTGGTCATCTGCGGCAAAAGAAAAGGCATTGCACACGCCTTGTAACACAAGTGAAGGTCATAGCATGGGTAACAATGATGTCCACTCCTAAGTCTGGATCCTCGTTTAAGTCAGCTCTTTAGCACAAGAATTATGCCTTAGCACTGTGGTCAGCAAACTGTGACTCACAAGCCACATGCGGCTCTTTGGCCCCTTGAGTGTGGCTCTTCCACAAAATATCACGGCCTGGGCGAGTCTGTTTTGAAGAAGTGGCGTTAGAAGAAGTTTAAGTTTAAAAATGTGGCTCTCAAAAGAAATTTCAGTTGTTGTACTGTTGGTATTTGGCTCTGCTGACTAATGAGTTTGCTGACCACTGCCCTAGCAGGTTGCTAAGTGGTTAGAGCTTCAGCGCTTGGACTGAAGGGTCGTGTGTTCGATTCTAGTCAAGGGCACATACCTTGGTCGAGGCTTCATCTCGAGCTCCGTTGGGGCATCTTGGGAGGCAACCAATCGAAGTATCTCTCTCACATCAATTTCTCGTTCTCTGTCTCTCCCCTTCCCTTCCACTCTCCCTAAGAATCCATGGGAAGAATGTCCTCAGGTGAGGATTAACAACAAAAAAATCAGCTAACAAGGCCGTCATTTATTCGAGCACAAATTTTTTACAGAGGATTTTAAACATTACATACTCCATTTATTTGTATCAAATAAAGCTATATCTTTCCACAAAAGGAACGCATATTTTGCCCATGCCTTTCTTGGTAACCAGAGTTAATAGTCACAAATTCTGCCTCTGCTTTTCACTCCGAAGAAAAGAAAATTGCTCTTTCAATGCATGATGAGTTTCGGAGATGTTTCAGGATGCCGAGACAGAATTTAACTCAAGCCTCTTGGAACAATGGCCGGAGCGCTTAATTTTTCCCTGGCATGGATTTAGCCCCTAATGCCTTTCGTTGCTAAATTACTTCTGCAAGATGACAGACCCTCTGAAGCGAGGGACGTCTGCAGACTGTTCATTGTTTCGTGAAAGCACACTATTCCAGAACGTGAGAAAGAAGCTTTTCATTTTCCCCTACTGGACAGGACTTTTAAGGAAGGGATTCAAAGATATATAAATTATTGGGACAAGATTTTCCCTGCCTTCAATCCCAGAAAACTCTTTACACGGGAATTCTGATTTCGCTCCCTACCATCTAGAGTTTGAAAAATCTTCGCCCAAATTCCAAACTCTCAAAACACAAAACTAAGAACATGTTGCACAGTGAACGTAAGAGAGGCACATTTTAAACCCAGTGGAGTGATGGCACATGAGTTAACTTCATGCCATCGTGTAAAACTAAAACTAAAAACTCTGATGGTTGTGCGGTGCTGGGTTGCAGGAAACCCATCTGCTAACAAATTTGCTTCTAGCGAGAAGCAGTGGAACATTGCCAGTTAATGAGTCAGACTGTGAAGCTCACCACGAGTCCCTTTGAAATATCTTATAGGAAATGCACACCGCGGAGGCTTGTATCTGTGCATGTAACAAACGTTCAAGTATTTTGAAAGCATTAAGAGTATTACTGTACATTGCGTTTTGTAAAACATTTCTTCTTGAAAGCAGTGATTTCTTAAATGTGAAGGTAACAATACACTTTTTTTTTTTTTGTTTATAAGCCATTATAAACACAAAGAAGTATCTGAAAATAATAGGCTATTAAAAGACTAGATAATGGTTCCATACCAACTCAATGATTTTTTAAAATTCTATTTTTTTAAAATGCTATTGGGGTTTTCATTAATCCTGTATAGTGTGGATTGCCCTACAGCTCTCTATTGCTTTAGGTAATATGGCCGTTTTAACTGTGTGGTTTCTTCGAATCCATGAACATGGAATATCTTTCCATTTCTTTATGTCTTTCTCAGTCTCTTATAATAATGCTTCATAGTTTTCAGTGTGCAGACCCTTCACTTCTCCAGTTAAGTTTAGTTCCAGGAATTTATTCTCTGTTGCATTCTTGTACAGTGGTACCTCAAGATATGAGTTTAATTTGTTCCGTAACCTTGAGGTGTGGTAAACTGGTGGGTCACGTGCAGCCAGCCGATCCTCGAGATTACTCATATCTCGACTGTTGCTCATATTTCAAAGCAAAAATTGTTCGCTCGACGGCTCGTATCTCAAAAATCTCGTGTGTTAGGGCACTCGTATCTCGAGGTACCACTGTATAATGTCAAGCAATATCTTTCTACAAAAGAAATTGTGTGTTTATTTTTTTCCATTTCCCCCCTGGAATTTCATTGTTTGTAGATAAAAATGCAATGGATTCTTTTGGTGCATTGATTTTGTAACCTGCAAGTTCACTGTATTTGTTTATTGTTACCGATAGCTGTTTGGTGAGTTCTTTAGGGTTTTCTATGCACAGAATCACGTTGTCTGCACCAAGTGACAGTTTGATGGGTTCCTTTCGTGTCTGGTTGCCTTTCATTCACGTCTCTTGCCTACCTACTCTGGCTAGGATTTCGGGCACCGGGAGGAATAAGAGTGGAGAGAGAGGACAGCCTTGTCTTGTTGCTGATCTTAGAGGAAAATCTTTTGGTGTTTCACACTGAAACACTTCCAGAGACTCAGCTGGGAAGCATTGGGGTCTGAATGCATTTGAATAGTTTATTACTTACCGAAATAGTAACGAGCTATTATCTCTCTAGGCCCAGTTCCCAGAGGGCCAGCTGTTGCCTGCTCGTATCATGAAAATACGTTACCAAAGAAGAACCCAGAAATTAAAATACCCTGATCGTCTACAGGGGCTGCAGGCCAGTTTGTTTCTATGCGAAATGCATGTCAGGTGTTTGCATTATACGTTACAGAGAGTCAAATATTTTGATTTATCATTCATCCACATCCTTGAAAGGAACTTGACTTTTGCGATGGTGCCCTTTATTGATGTCAAATAGGATTATTTGTCAAATACAATAGATAACCGATATCTGTAGAGGAGACTTCCTAGATTAATGAACCACGTTTTTTTTTAAAAAAATGAGTGATTCATTCAAATCCAAACTTATCTTTCTTAAAAATAAATGCATTTTCATGACATCGTTCACTCTTCTCAGCACCTTGGGGGCATGCGGGAATTAGCACTGGTGGTAAGGACATTTTTGTTATTGTAGTTCATATAAATGATTTATACGTTTGACTCTGAAAGAGGCATGGCATTGTTCAGATCTGCAATAAAATTATTCATTAGAAGAAGAATTATAGTGAAATAAAAAAAAAAGTCTTGGAAGAGGCATACGTTTTCTTGAGACTCACAAATAGCCTTGATGTCATTATCCATTTATTAAATTGGCCTATAAGTACATTCTCAAAGTTCAGACGAATGATCTGCTTGCAGTATTAATCCCTGCGGAATATGTTTAGACCAAAGTTTTATGACCTCTATTTATTATGGCAGACAATGCTACCAG